>JAUZSV010418359.1:0-10911 GCA_034780495.1 Parotocinclus cesarpintoi
TATGAATTTGTTCCAGATCCCCCATAAATCCACACTGTATAAGGTCTTATTTGCATTAATGCGATTGTATTTTACAGGTGCTCCCTGATTTACAATGGTTAAGTTAAATGATAAGTTAAATGCATGATGAACCAATGAGTTTAATATAGTCAGTACTGTATCAGAGTCTACCTTATTATTTAAAACCTCTATAAATTAACCTACAGTTGGTAGGTTTAGTGGAATGCAATTTAATAAATAATGGATTGAAAGTGAACAGTAAAAGCAAAACACTTACTCCATTGGTGAACTCAGGGCACTAGCCTAACTGCTAAGCTTACTGCAGCCTGTGCTCTAGAGAATTTGGTTCCTGTTTAATTTTCAGTTGGATATAATCCCTAAACTTTTTAAGATCCATAGGACTTATTCGTAGTAAGAATACTGTACTGTAGATGTAAAAAATAAAGAAAAACATAATAAACACAGCAAAGAACTTCTCTGAGTAAGACATATTCTGAATCTGAATCACTGAATCACAGTGTACTGAATTGTGAACAATTAATTTAGTTCCAGCAGAAACAAATCGCTTGACTCAACTACTACAAGTTTACGCCAGTGTGCTGAGTACAAAGCAAACGATGAGAGCTGAGGCTCATTTTTCTAGTCGTAATGTGTCAAGAGTTCCGAATTGGTCGAGAACCGAGGTTCCACTGTAATCTCTATGACTTTACAAATGTGCAGCACTAACTTGCCTGACATAGCTGAGCATCCAGGAACAGGACATTTGGCCTGATTAGCTCAGTCTTATTAAGCAGTCCGGCAAATGTTTTTTCTCCAGTGACAACAAGCCAGCTTGCACAGTACAACTATGTCTCTGCGGTGTCATGCAGCCCCTAAGACAAATGACCAAATATTAAATAAGTACTATTTCATGGAGCATGGTCAGGGGTAGCTGAACAATATCCAGGTCTGGATATCACTAGTCATTCATTTAATGCTGTGCATTACTTTCAGCTCCCCAATTCCCAAATCTCTCATGTACTCTATGGTTGGCACATCTTAATATAGACTACATGTCAAAGTTATACTACACTGCATATGAAAGCGAACAGACACTTAATTCAGTTACTTAGTCCTTTACCGTGAGATCATTTAATCAGGGATGTGAATACTAAATGAACCCTGTATTTGGCAAAAATGTAGGTTTCTTTGTCTATTCTTTTTCCGATTATGCATATTCTTGGATTTCTTAAATTACATTGCCTCTCTTGGTAACTCTAATCTAGTTCTTCAATTTATGAAAAATGTAGGAAAAAATTAAGGGAATTCTGCCAAAGGATTAATGGGACCATGAGACTTTAAAAAGTTAATGGGCCTGTTAGACTGACCGCAGCTGCCTTTGTCTGTTTTATGGGTCTTTAATATGCCTTAATGTGTTGCCTCTCTCAAATGACTCGCAATTTGTTCTGATGTGGTGAATTTGTCTGTGGATGGAAAGGACAAAGAATAAGGTGCGCAGAACAATTTCGACATGCAGGTAGGTCATCCCATATAAGACCTTCACAGGATGGGACAGAATCATAGTGACTCTCTGATTTAATCTGATATTAAGATGGGAGCACAAAGGCCTTATATGGTACTGTATCTTATCTCTTTGAAGATGTACAAAACAAGAGAAAGACCTAGAAATCTTACAAGGTTTGTAGGCAATTGTGCAGAGTAAATATATTGTTTTCTTCCACAGACAAACGGTGATGGTTATTTTTGCGTATTTGGGAGAGGAAGTTTCAAAGGAAAAGCAATTTTCTCTGTCTCACAAATCAAAAATATCTTGCAGTGTTGGAACTATGCAGTCAGTGGTCCCATTTTAAAAGCCCAGCACGCTTCTTTATTTTGAGTTTTAATCTGAACTTATTGGTATAACAAATTACTATAGCAAGACCAGTCATGAAAGGCATAGAAAAGGGCTTATGGGCCAAAAGCCAATTTAGGTATTGAGTGGTGGCAATTATTAATTAAATCATTACAAAAATGAAATTTTGACTTGGATTGTGTCCCAAGCAGGTTCAAAGTCATTCAAACAGCATATCAGATTCAATTACATTTTATACTTTAAAATATTTGCGATTTTAGCCGAGGTGATTGATAACACACCGCATTTAGCAAATTATATTGATTTAAAGTTTTATTAAAAATGTATAGGAATCAGGTTACAATTTTGTCTTCCTTGAGAAAGCGCATACTTTTACTCCATTCAAGTTGAATCCTGGGGTTTTAATTTTATATTACACACTATATAGAGCGTGTGTAATGAAAGCCAAGATGGATATTTTGCTTAAATATATCCCACCATGCAGACATAATAATTAGTTAGGTTAATTGCTTTTCAGGAGTTGCTTTGTCTAGGAAAGGCACCCAGTTGGTTTTACTGGATACAAACTTTATTGGTTTATCGTTTCAACTTTATATATATAGTTAAACAAAAACAATATTTAGGTGGCAAGTGTGCTTGTGAAATGCATCGTTAACATCCACAATACTTTTGTAAAAGGGCATGTTATGCGTTCCGGACGTTGTGGAGAATACATGGTGCTGGTATTGAGTAAATTGCCAAGACAATGCAGTGTTTCCCATACACTGGTTTATATAGATTTAGTATATTTTCAGTCTTAAATATGGGTAAAAACTTATCTCACTGTAAAGCTGTGTGCAGTGCATTTATTCACCCATTCCTTCCTTACCCCATTAATTCTTGCTCATTCTCACAAACAAATTTCTGGAATTAGAAACTGTCTTTCACATCTTTCCTGTCACTTTTTTGACATGAACAAGTATTTCAGAAGGGAACCGACTGAAAAGTGTACAGAATCTGTGTGCAATGCAGTTTTTTTTTGTTTTCTCTCCTCTGGCAATCTTAATCCACTTGTTTCTCCCCCTGTAGTATGTCAGCTTACCTACACATATAGAAATGAATTCTCAAACCTGCAGCTGTCCTACAAATCAAGCATGGGTCTTGTAGTGAAGATCCAGCACAGACAATACACCTGAGAGATCTGACAATGCAAAATATGTAATAAATTAATTACTTTAATAGTAAGCAAAATAAACGTATTGTCCTCAGACGTATATGCAAACATTGCCTGAACAGATCTGCCTGAACATTTGTTTAAAGATAAAACAAACAAAGAAAAACACATAAAAATAAATGCTGAAATTAATGGTATTTTAGTGTAAAAAGTAAAAGTTGAGACGGCTTTCCAGATGATCTACTGTTTTTGGAAGGATTTAAACTTTACGTTTTAAGATAACCATGTATAGAAATGTGTATACAAATCACATGACATAAATCGAATTTGACTTTTTCACAAGTCTTTTTTTTCATCTGTGTTTCCATTTGCGCCGAAAATAAGTTAAGTTAGAATTGAACAGAGAAAGGTTGCCGTTACTTACATATGGGGAATGTGTGGGAATTAAATCCGGTACAGATGTTTGTGGTTTCCTACTTCTCTACAAACGACCATAAGATAATGGGCTGAATTAGGTGTGTTGGCACAGACAAAGCACAAAAAAGTGCATGGGCCCCTAATGAATTGTCACAAAAAGTTTAGCCTCAAAATGTACAAATATACAGAGTGCATATACGCTGACCAGACGCGACGGAAATGGCCCAGTGGAGGAAAGTGAGACACTCAATGGCAAGCTTCGGAAGCCTGATATGGCTCTGACACATTTCATCTTATTGCAGTGTTTAAACGTGCCAGCACTCCAGGGAAAAGCGCAGACCAAACATCATGCATATTATGTTACAGAGAAGCAACCCTGGAAGCCAAGACCGACACTGGATCCCCGTTCCCCTCAGCGTACGCACACACCTTTCAGCTGTGACACCCTTTGCCAACAAAGTGCGTAACTGCAGAGGGGAGCTAGGGCTAATGTAGCATCTGGGGTGTGTTAGCAGGATTACTTTGGCTTGATTCGATTTTGGGTATCGCCTGATAAAACCCGCTTAGCAGTAACTGAATTAGGTTCCATTTCCCCTGTTAGTGCCTACAGCCACTTACATGCTAGTGCGGTCAAAGTGAAAATCCAAAGGAAAATACAGACCTAGTCAAAACCACTTCATGTAGCAATATTTTTTCCCGCAGGAAAATATGTATGCCAGCAACAACAGGGACTTTTTCATGCTGACTATGGCGAAAATGCACGACTCTGCGCTTATTAGAAGTTTATACAACCTGATGAGGCAGGGCACAAACTGTTGTTCTAGCCGGAGGTGCAGCTGTTTACTTGCCCCGGTGAGGGTAAGAACAAACAGACCATGGGTCAGATGCACACACTCACAGTGCCTGTGGGGGTGCACCCCTGCTGGGGAAGCAGCTGCTTTGAGCAAAGCCAAACTGTGTGTGTGTGTGTGTGTGTGTGTGTGTGTATGCGTGACATATGCAACTATACCGGCACCACTGAGGATACCCCTGTCCGTCTCGTTTAAAGAATCAAGAACTGGCATGTCAGCTGTTATTGAGCTGATTTTGTAAATCACTAAATGAGCCTAATTCCCATGGGTGACATGTATTGACATTTTTTTTGTTGCTAGGAGCTGAGATTGCAGTGCATTTTCTAGACAATACCAGTTTTAATAACAATTATTTTGGTTTTATTCACTTGCAACTTAACAATTTAAAAACGATTTTTCATTCAGTCAATTGAAGGGTGAATTTTGAGAAATGAATCTTGAAGTAGACATGTAAGATTTCCCCAGCAAAAGGCCATCAAAGAAATCACAAGTAGCATTTAACACACCTAATGCATCTGAAAGATGATCAGATGGGTTAGTACGTGAGCCAGAAACAGGGGGAAGGAAAAACTTGCCTGACAGCAATAATCATGAGAGGAACCAGGCTCGACTGGGGAATGTCTGGCTCCTCCAAGTCAGACCTGACAACAATTTAAATTCATGAGTCAGTTGATTATACACCTTCAATAACACTGCACAGTGCTCTGGACTGTACCACTTCATGTAAACTCTACAACTTGTAGATGTGCCCAACATACTCTCAGCTGGATTAGACGAGTTCCATCATCTGCCCTGCCTATCAGTTCCATACACATAGTCCAGCTGGAGTCTCGACATTCACATCCCTTAGCTAGTTTTGCACTCCCTTTTGCTTTCTCTCTGATTGTGTAATGGCACTACATGGCCCTGACCTTGCTCTTTGTTCTAGCACGGCTGTTACCACTGAAACAACTGCCTTGCACCACAGAATGAAAGAGCCCCAAGCCAGCCAACCACAGAGCGAGAGCTGATGGCATTTGAAATAAGAAAACAAAAAACTTCCATTATTAACCCTGTGTCTGTAGTGGAAGCTTTAACACCACCTTCACACCTGTTATTATACTGTGTACAAAATTGAATACAGTGGAAGAGTACTGAGCATTAAAAATGATACTTTACCGTGTTATACTAAATATGTTTAAGCTGGCTCATCCCTATAGGAATCCTTTGAAAACTACTGTGTGTGAAGGGAGAGAGATGCATTGGGGAATGGAACCTGTCAATGCCCATTAGTAGCACACGAGCATGGCATCATGGGTGAAACCACTGGCTTGTATTTCTGCTCCTTGTCAAGGTAGAGAACAGAGAGGAGATGGTTCACAAACGACTTCTGAGGGAGACGTTATTACCCGTCGTTTGAAACATTATCACATGCTATTACATGGAAGTCAGAACTTGTTAAGGGTGATGGCCCCAAGCTTGCTCCGCCAGGACTAATGGAAACAGACAGTGAGAGGCAAGGAGACAGGAAATTACTATTAATCCTGGAATGGGAACAAAGTGAGTTCAATAGACCAGACATGTCTTGAAGGTAAAAAAAGCTAATCCACAAACATGCATATGCCCTCCTGATGCAACATAGAAATGTGATCATCTATAATTACCCTGTTAAAAACAGCACGTTTCAGATAACAGTAAAGTTGACCTTTAAAAATGTTCCAAAACGAAATTTCGAGAGCTTTTAGGTAGCAACAAAAGAAGTCAACAATAAGATGGAATATGTGACCTTAGTCTCAGCTTGTAGTTGAAACATATTGTACGATGAGAATTAGGTTTTTTCTCCTACTATGTGCAACATAACAAAACTGATAAAAAAGGTTCTGTGGTAGCCTAGTGGTTAGGGTGCTCTATTATAGATCAGAAGGTCCAGGATTCAAACCCCATCTCTACCAAGCTACCACTGTTGGGACCTTGAACAATACTCTTTGCCCACAGTTCCTTGTAAGACTGTGTCAATTGTTAGTCACTTTGGATAAGGGTATCTGTTAAATAATCACCAGTTCTTGTTTTAGTTGTACAAATTTAATTTAAAGTATAATTTTCTAGTATAATTTAAAGTATAAATTTCTAGTATAATTTTATTTTCAACTAAATAATAAGCTTGGAAGTCCAAATACCTATAAATTCAGCTGAATGTTTTTCAACTGTGTTCAGCTTTACACTTTTTGGACAGAATTATTTAATTTAATTGTGTTTTGTTTATCAATTATAAAAAGCCTTAGAACAAAGACTGGTCTTTATCTTACATACACTCCTGAACAAAACAATGGGGCAAACTTTGAGTATGAAACAGTTAATCAGTAGCTGAAAACTGTTATTTTGTTTTATGTGTGAGACCAAATAGCGGACTCTGTAGGGACTCTGACCAGGTCAAAACATGAGTCTGGTGGACTATGGCAGATTATCAATCAACAGCTAATCCTCTATGAAGGTGGTCTTGCAAAAGATAAAGATATGTGTCTCAAGTCACTGGTCTCATGTGTATGTTCTTAGTTCTCTGTAACCATTTACCTTTTGATTTGTTGTTAGGACCATTACAAGTGTAGTGTTTGTAAATTAATTAAATAATCATTTACTCTAATGTAATATTACCATACTCTAAAGCTGTCCTTATTTACATCTGGCTTTATTTGGCCTGATGTGCTCTTACCTTTGGCCTACAGCATTTTATCTGAAGTATTTTTCTCTATTAATCATTGCTTAAAGCAGTAAGTTCAATACAGCGGCTGTTTCCCTTTTCTGGATCAGAAGGTGTTTTCATGTTACACAACATTACAGTAAAAAGTGAAAGGTTGGCAATTGGCTGCCAATGACAGCTGTGTTGTTTAATCATATATGGAAACAGCTGGGTAGAATTAAGGGTGAGGTGAGAAGAAAATGGCATCTGTTTTGAGATGTGAAAGACAGTCAGAAACTATTAAAAAGAAAAAAAAATAATAAGTACAATCAATAAAAACATTAAGTTTTTCCACAAATCAAGCTGATTCTAATTGGTTTAGAGTTTCCTTAGCCAGACAAGTGTAAGCAGTAGGTTTCATGGTTATCCTGTCTACTCTGTTTTTATATTAAATTTTCTACCACTCTAAAAGACTACAGTAATGAATTGGGTAATCACAGATATCTAACCCATTCATGTACTTTGTAAAGTAAATCAATACAGCCTGGCAGTGGGCCAGCGGTCCACTCTGATGGACGGTAAAAATCTATATTTGGATTCGCTGCCAAAACAATCCAGTGTCGTATTCCTCTTTCTCTCTTATGTTCTGTCAATTGCATCCATTGATATTTGGAAACTGGCTTTTGTAGGAAAAAATACTCTGATGTTAGTCCTGCCAAGGCCTTTTGCACGGAAAGCATTCATCTATGCTTCATATCGTTTGTAAAGAGAGTGACAATGTTGGATGAAAAATGCATTAA
Source organism: Parotocinclus cesarpintoi (assembly GCA_034780495.1). NCBI lineage: Eukaryota > Metazoa > Chordata > Actinopteri > Siluriformes > Loricariidae > Parotocinclus > Parotocinclus cesarpintoi. Next base: position 7,730 of record JAUZSV010418359.1, read on the forward strand.
ATATTGATAAGCTAATTGTTAACACACAACTAGCCCAGTGTGGCAGTCATTTTGAGAAAGCAATGCTATAAGCTTTTTACATTGCATATCTTCTTACAAGCTACAGAATTAATTGCGCATTTAGTAATGACTATTAGAAATGCCTTGTCGTTAATATAACTTTATCTCACTTCAAAATATCAGAGAAACAAAGCCTGTCTAGTAAATGTATTGTAATAGTATGTTAAAGCAATCCTAAACTTCTTGACAGATCTCTAAAAATCTCATGCTGTATTTCCAAAAAGTCCTAGGACCAAACCTTGCACTGTACATTACAGTGGGGATTTATTTTTTTCTGTATGACTACACTTCTTTATGTCAAGTTTACATTTTATAGTCCACATGATTAGATTTGTCTTCAGATACCTTAAAATGCCTTATCAATGAGGTGGCATCTGCTCACAGAGTTGAAAACTTGGTGAGTCTAAAATGCCTTTTAGAATTGTCTTATAGCTTACTATTTTAAGCAGTTTTGTTACAACTCTGAGGTTCACCTTGTAACCTTGTACTTAAGGACAGTCTTTCTTAAGGTCATTCTCAGCAGTCGTCTGTCACCGTTTCCCCCATGAACCCATTGTAGCTAAAATAGTAGTTAATCTTGTTTGTAAATTTAATAGTACTCTGACCCATTTGTGCTTCTAAACTTGATTCTTACATGCAGGTCTACCTAAATAAATGATAGAGGATGCTAACTTATAGACACATTGGTTCTGTGCATAGGCTAATAATAAGAAAATGTATGCGCATTAGTGGTTCAGTTAGTAATTTTGGTAGACTAAAAAGAAAATTGTTTGTAAATCTCTAAGCATAATCATTATCTGTCTGTCTACATTTTTAGTCATCCAGGTCAAGGTATACTTGAGTGTTGACTTAAAGACAGCTGGACTTCCTGCTGATTCTTAAGGACCAAGAAGTTGGTAAATGCCAAACCAAATAACCAAAAAGTCTGGAAATGCACACCTGGTTGTTAAAATCCTCTTTATTATTGCCTAAAAAGTAAATATGGGCATTTCAGATGCATATCTCTTATTTCAATTACCTTATTTAGCTTATTATAGTTTATTTCAAATATGTATATCTTATATTCGCGAAAATGACTAAGGTCACTTGTAAAGCAAATACAATCCCAATATAGTATATCTGCTTGTGCTATGCTCATGATGTGTCAATCTAAAATTCATTTTGTGAAAGTGATTTCACCTAGTTACATTAACTTATATAGGGCCATATCAGGATAAAGTTGACCAGATTCCTACAATGTGCTATTATTGTAATCGGTATAAATGTTACCACATTGCAGCAATTCCATTAGCCCAAATAGTGTCTTTAGTCATTTCCAGTCTGAGGGCAAAATTAGAATCTGTACTGCACATTCTGAGTTTGCTTTGCTAGGGCAGCTTATATTGAGACATGGCAGGCCCTATCATTATCTACAGCATTTATATTCCAGCCGAGGGGACAATACTACAGCAGAAGTGGTGTGTGCTGCCCATGGCTGTCCCTCTCAAGTGATAAGTGATGCTAATCATAGAGAGCTTCATTTATTCATTTCCTGATGTGAAGAGTGATTAACTCCACCAGTCAGCAGGGTCATTTGTTGAGCTGCAGATCAACGGCATGCGCGATTGGAAATAATAAGTTGGGGGTGGTTGTAGAAGATGTTCACAGGCTGTGCGCCGATAATGAGCACGGGTATGAATAAGCGCGCCTGTTGTCTGGTGGGTACACGCGTGCAAAAGAAAGTTCTGAAGGGATGGCATTAGTAGACTACACAAATGCCTAATCATCTCTCCAGGCAGAATAGATGTTTATACAATCCAAGTGTGATTAGAGGCGGTTGTGCTGTGTGTACGTTTTTGTACGCACTTTGGCAGCGCTAAATTCAAAAGATTCAAAAAAGATATCTACACCGAAATCAAAGATAGCCTAATAAAAACCCTGCGTACTGCAGTTATTATTTAGAAGTGATGCGACAAACAGAACAGACAGACCAGGAGAAACTATATTGCTCACAAAAATTTGGTGATATTTCAAAATCAAATATTCCGTAATGAAATACCCTCTAATTTTTGTGAGCAGTGTACATTAAACAAATGAAGAAAAAACTGAGATGGCCAAGGAGAAAGTAAGGTTAAGTTCTGAATGCCAGTAAATGGCACAGCTGCAGAGTGGGCAGTTATGCAGCGCAGTGACTTGGGAAAAGAGGAGTCTAGAAAAGATACCCCTCACAAACAGAAGTGACAGGGTCATAGAGGCATGACCAAAAATAGACAAGGTGAGATTTAAAACCCAGCCAAGTATATAAGTGAGCACTATTCAAGGGGCAAAAGTGCATTCATTTGTATGCGGGTATGTGTTTCTGAAGGATGAATAGAACAGCAGGAGCTGGCCAGCTCTCTGTTTCGAATGGAACTTGGTGCTATGCTAAGTTTGGAGATCACTCAGGCTTGGAGGACCCAAATAAACTTCACTTTGTAATGCAAAGTTTAGGTTCCATCCACAGGTCTGCCGCTATTAGTTCACCTATTGGTTTAAAAATAAAGATGGCAAATGTCTCACAGTATTCGATTGAATCCCCAGTGAAAAATAGTCAAAAAGTCTGCAAAATTACTAACGTTCCTGTAATAGAATGTACACAATAATGTTGTTACAAAGTCTGCCAGATAAAGCACTATGTAGCATACATGCTTCACACATGAAGGTGTGCCCCACATAATGTCTGTTCGCATATACACCTGGGGTCTGATAAGGATATCATCCTTATTATTAATCCATGTATTATGTTGGCAGATTCATCAGCACTTGAACTCCACTACATTATTTGAAATGTAGCATTACCTTTGGCTTGGGTGACAGTGGCTCAGTTGGTAGCACCGCTGCGTCACAGCAGACAGATCCTGGTTCAATACCAGGGTGAAGTGGGCATGGGTCCTTTCTGTGAGGAGTTTGCATGCCCCCAACACCTCCCGTGTCTGTGTGGGTTTACTCTGAGTACTCTGCTTTACTCCCATAGTCCAAAGACATGTGTGTTAGGTTAATTGGTGTCTCTAAAGTGTCCAGAAACTGGAGTACCCAGAGTAAACCCATGCAGACATGGGGAGTACATGCAGACTCCACACAGAATGGACCCAGGCTGCTCCAAC
>JAUZSV010418370.1:0-10911 GCA_034780495.1 Parotocinclus cesarpintoi
ATTTTTACTAGAATGCTCTTAGATAAAATAAAAAACGCTTCCATCCTGTCACTGGGCGCTTTATCACCGACATTTTCTGTATTATCCATGTTTTATAATCAGCCTGTTGCTCATTCTTTAAGCCCTTGTGAGCTGCTACTCGCAGGACGAGTTATTCTGCCCGGCAACCGAGCTGTGATTGGTCAGCCTGGTTTTAACGCAGAAATTAGAACAAACAGGCTCCGATTAAATTGTTAAATTAAATTGTTATGCAGCGTTGCGTTCTGTCGGGGACCTACTAGGTGTGAAGGACAGCGTTAATAACAGGAACACGAATAAACCAGTAATAGCCCAAAGTGGGCGTGTCCTTAGGATTGACTGTTTTTGTTTGTGACTAAAGAACATGATTAAAGATTTATTCAGAACTGGCTTGTATTTTACACAGAGTAAACGTGAGTTGTTTTCAAACTATGTACACATAAGATAAGTTCTGTATAAGCGTACTCTGAATGAAGGCTTCTCCGTGTGAGAAAACACGCCCAGCGCTGGGAAAGGTTGCTGTCCCGCCCGGCCAGGATTACGCTATCCAATAAAACAGTTGCGTTTTGAGTTTATTCTGTACATTAGTTTATCCTTGAAACGACTAAATACCGTCGAGTCTCCGCTTGTTTTTGGTACGGAGCTTTAAACACGACTCAGTCACTCGCCGCTTAGTTTATGAGACCAGATCAGCAGCAGGTCTTTATTATTACAGCCCGCTTTCCTAAAGGCTGGAGACTTGAGATTCTGCTCAGACTTGCACGTCGTGGCTTCGAGATTCAATTTGTACCTTGTCGCGCGTGAAGAATCATGCGAATTTCTCTGCAGCGGAGTGTATCGAAGTTGCTTTCTCGTTTTAATTACTTAAGCATAGGAATATACCACGGATTTTGGGGTGTGGGTCACTAAGAAGGTCGTTTTCCAGTAATGATGAGGTCATTAAAGCGTTGGCTCGTCTGTTAATAATATCGGTGTCATTTGGCACGCCTTCCTAACCGACTTTGGTGAATAAAAGAAGTGATGGGTGTGGCTAAAAAGTTTTATGGAGTCGTTTATGTACTTCAAACAGCAAGGAATGATATGGAAAAATAAACAAAGGTTTAGCTTTATGATTTATTGTAAGTAATGTCTGAAAATCAAACATAGATAAAAAAAAAAAACGACTGCATATCCAAAATTGATCTTAGTTACTGAACTGTGTCAAAAATGAGATTTCTTCGGTGTGTATCTGTGCGTTATCCCTCTCCCTCTCGTTTTTATGCTGCTCTGAGTCACGTTCGTGGGGGCACTGGTTAAATTTAGTTTTAGTAAGTGACCTGTTTTGTTTAAGTCCTTATTAGTACGCTCAGTATGGAACAGAATCCAGGTGCAACACTTTTTGACCACCGCATTTTGACCCTGGGTTTAGTCCAAGTGTTCTCGGGGGTTTAAACACGGCTCAGGCGCACGCTATGTTGTTTGAGCGCTCACTCGTGTTGAAGATGAGGAAGCGTTTGGTTTCGGCTGTGTTTTGAGTCGATAAGTAGTCTCTAAAGCTTGTTAGGGAACAGAGCCAGGCTTAAGCCAGAAGCCCCGCTTGTCTTTCTTTAGCATCGAAGAAGTTTAAATTAAAAGAAAAGTAATCTACTTGCATGCATTATTTTGTTGGTCGTGGCACTACTACTGGTCGTGGTCAGGTCTACTATGTTAGCCCGCCCAGCAGAGACCCTACTGACACCCCTGACCGGGAAAAAGGCGGGAATGGAAAGTGCAGGAAAATCTCTAAGTCAATAAGTTGAAATGTTTACATTAAAACAGTCATTTCATGTTTGTAAAAAATATATGTATGTCTTTTAGGACCTTTGCTTTCTGAGGCGCACCAGCGTTTGTATTTGAAGTTTTCCAAATTGCTGACTGAACCTTTAAGAGGCAGCATCGTTTGAAATCGGTCTGCACTGACACGCTTTAGTGTGTTTGCAGCAGAACGATTCTTTTCTCTTCGCTCTCACGTTAAAGAGTCTCAAAACGGGCTGCTCAAATCTGCTCCTTTTCCCCTCCCCACAGTCGGTCCACACCTGCTGCTTGCTGTGCCATCGGGAGTTTAAGGACTGGGGCTCGACCAACGGGCTCCCGAGTCACGGCTCCAAGCTGGCCGAAGCCGTCCCGGCTCTGTCGCAGGCCCTGCTGCGGGAGGCACCTGGACGTAAGCTGGCAGACGCCGTGCCCTCGTTGTCGCAGTCGCTGCTGGGCGAGGTGCCGCTCTGGATCTGCCAGAGCTGCCGCAAGAGCGTGGAGGAGGAGGAGAGGAGGGCGGTGCAGGAGCAGAGCGCACCGGTGAGTCAAAAAACACGCTGTTCACGTTATCTCTGAACCTGTAGAGCACAACAACAAAAAAGCTACCCAACCGTACGTGGTTCCTGCTTCCTCACGCTTTTGAGTTTGATCTCCTGCTTCCCTGTAGTTCCAGTTCTGCTCTCAGGACCTTTATGGTTTGGTCCGAATTTAGCTTTTGGAATATCTGTGGGATGTTTGGGTCACGCATATACCAGCCCTGTTGTTTAATGTCCAGGGTTCTAATGTGTAACGCCGTGTTCCTGGTTTTGGGAATTTGGCTTACAGGTCTCGTCAGTTCGTACTGGTTCGGATTTAGGTCGGTGGTGTTTGGGCGTCTTGTACGGCCCCCATTTCCTGAACAAACCGCCAGGCCGGCCTGTGTTGCCAGAATAAGCTCTGAAGGGAAATTCCAGGAAATTCCCACACGTTATTATTTTCACACCTCTTATCGACTGGACGTGTTGCTGAGTAATTAGGTCCGAACTGCAAGTTTGTAGCTTCTCCTGCTCTCAGAAAAGGCTGTGAAAAGGGGTGTGTGTGTGTGTGTGTGTGTGTGTACGTACACACACACGGGGTGAGTCAAAAGTCACAGGACGGGTTGTGTTCTCGGTCGAGTGCGGTTCTTCACTACGTTTGTGGTCGTCCACAGTCCCGTTTTCTCCTCTGAATTTGGTCATGAGGGAGTAACAGTGCTGTGTGAAATTGGTGATCTTTCGGGGTATCGGCTGTTGAAGTCTTTTGCTATGATACGGCAGCGGCGTTCCCTGGCCATCAGATCCATGTGAGAAACAACAAAAGTTTTGAACCTCAAGAGATAACAAATCTGATCTCACCAATCGATTTCTGATCGATTCTGATCTTCTTTGATATCCTACACGACAATCTTCCCATTGGGGTGGTGTGTGTGTGTGTGTGTGTGTGTGTGTGAGAGACTATACACTAAAAAATGGGCCCCCTTATCCATTACTTATCTATTTTTGTACCTTCAGTAAGAGTTGAAAAGGTTGTCATTCTTGGATTTTAGTTTTTAGTCACACATGCATGTGTTTTGTTTTGCCGTAACTGCCTCAGGTTATGTTTCTGGGTTTAAGATCCCGTATTAAAAGAGGATTTTCGTTAAACGTGGCTCTACAGTGCTATGCTGGGGGACTGATTCCTTCCAGCCAGACGCATGTAGTCATGTTTTCTGTGTCTGAGGAAGGGGAGTCCGGTCAGAGGATTATCACCCGTCACATGGTGTACTGGTGTCCCCTTTACACCCCCCATACAAAACTGCTTATCCCCTATGAGCACGTCTAAATTAAAAACGTACAATCTGTCCGGTTTATTGATACCTCTGTGTTTTATCCTCACTAATTAGTTAAAACGGTGGGTTTGAGCAGGAAAGCTTACCTGTCAGACCCCCGGAGCGGAGAAAACGCCCTCGTTTTGGACCCTGTCATTCATAAATTAAGATAAATTCACTTATTTTTAGCATTTAGTTACTTCCCAGGCCTGAATGCTTTATATTTTTTGGGTTAGGGGTGTCTAGATACTATTGGCTGTATAGTGTGTGTTGGTAACTATATGTAAAAAGGAATGTAAGGAAAATGGATAAAAAATGGAACCGGGATTAAAACGTGGCCATGAATACAAGACAAAAAACGTCGCGATCAGATGTTTGAAGCCCGGAGACGCACGGGGCTCATGCTCGAGCAAACATTGGCAGGTTCTCTCTTAGTAAAGGTGTATTTATTATTTATTATTTATTATTTACTCTTCCTGCCGTTCAGTGGGAATGTTGAATAGTGGAGATACTCAGATACTGGCTCATGTTTTTTTGTTTTTTGTTTTTAATTAATGTCATTAGGGCAGAATGTACATGTGAATTCTTAACTGGCCGTATAAACATGTGCGCGTTTTCTTTAGGTGCCGTTATCCCATTCGTCCTCGTGTAAGTCGCAGAGCTGTGGGAACGGTTACCCCGAGCAGAGCTCCGTGGACTGGGACCCCAGCTCCTTCCTGTCAGCCCGGAAACTCTCGGGGCTCTGGAACTCGACGCACACGAGCACGGGAGCTCACTGCAACCACAACGCTGCTACGCACTCTCAGCAAGGTCTCGCCGCCGCCGCCGCCTTTCAGTAGCCTGCATGTAGGACTGCAATTGGCTGGGCTTTGGTGTTGCCAGATTGGTCTGTAGGAAGTCCTTTCAAAACGTGGCAACCGTGCTACACGTTTAACAATAAAACGAGTACAGTGCTTAAAACTTTATACAAACACTAGCGCTCGAGCGGAATTGGATCTGTTCTTGTTTATATCCCGTTTAATATTCTTGTTTATAATATCACCCAGTAGATCCGTATTAACTCCGCTCTTTTTTTGGTTAAAGCGGGAGGACCGGCAGGACCGACCTGTCACGATAAACGCTTGCCTCATGAGGCGCCCGGGTCCAAAGTGTGCCCCTACAGCCACCCCGTGTCGGCCAGTGCCACGTCCATCGCTACACCACTCTCTACCTCTGCTGAGCTCTGCAAGACCTCGGCTAAGCACTTCAAAACCATGTGCAGGAGACCAACTCCTCCAGGTACACGCCCGTCGTCTCATACACCATTCATTCGTTCCTTAGAGGAGTCATTAACTCCGAAAGCCACGTCCTGCTCTAATTAATAACTCATTTGAACTTTATTTCGCTGATGACCTCAGCTCTACTACCTAAAAAACCCATTATGTACAATCTACTCTATGTATGTTTTCTGCCCCCTAGTGGATCATATGTGCTGTTGAAGATGCATAAGGCCAGACTATATATATATATATATTTTTTTATTTTATTATTTTTTTTATTTTTTTATATTTCTCGTATCTGCCGCAGCACCAATGGTTGAAATAAAAATAATAATAAAAATTATTTTAGCTTTTTTCGCTTTTTCATCGGAGAGCCAACGATTTTCTACTGTACATTAAATTTTTTTCCAGATTCACTTTAATTTAATTGTAGGTTAAATAAATTTTATTTTAAAATAATTATGTTTTTTTATTTCTACCTCCTTCCTTGTATTGATTCCACATAGTCCTCAAGAAATTGAAAAGTGCTGAAAAATAAAGATTTATTTTTATTTATTTTTCCTCCCTCCCTCAGTAGATTCTTAAGTAGAAACATCCGAGGAACAAACAATAAAAAAAAGTCTGGCCTAAGGCGTTTTTTCTAGTTCTATTTTCCTTGTTAAATTATTTAAAGACAAAGCATGATGGGATTAGTAAGGGGACTTACTAAGAAATAAGAAAATAAGTTATTCGATTAATGAGTGGTATTCTTAAAAACGTTATGTTCTTAATTACCCGTTAAAACCATAAGCTAGACTTCTTAGGCTGTCAGTTATCTCTGTAAGATTGCACACAATGAACCTTTTTTTTTTTTTTTTTTTTTTGGTTAAACACAGAAGATCATATTTAGTGAGTTAAATAAACTACAGGTTTAAGTGTAAAAAAGTGTAAAGTAAAACTTTTGTGCTAAAAACATTGTGACGTTGCGTTTTAAAAATGATTGCAGGCGAGGCGTTTCACCCGAACGAGCAGCACCAGACGCCGGCGGACCTCTCCGTTCCCCCCAACAGCCCGACGGGGCTCTCCTCGCAGAATTTATCTCTGCTGCCCCCCACCAAGCCTACGTCTAACCAGCACGCTCCCTTCACTCCGCTGGCACCGAACCTCGCCGCCAAGCACTCGAGCGGGCAGGACAAACCCAGCACGTGCAAAAACGCCAAACTGGGCTCCTCCGTGTTGGGCTGCAGTCACCCCTGTAACGGGCACAACTCCAGCAGCAACGCCGCCCCCGTAGCCTCCCCAAACGCACCTCACCTGACGGCCGGCGCGTGCAGGTAGGAGCACCGGCAAACCAAACTGCAAATGGAGTAACGAAGAGAAGTTAAATCCCCAGTTTGCCCATGCCCGTGTCGGGATGGGTAGGGCTGGGTCAGATTAAATCTGCTAATAACTACAAGGAGCCAATTAAGGAAATGCAACAGTGGGGTGAAAGGGGAGAGAACTTTGGATCTGCTGATGTTTCCAGGGCTCTAGTGTGGAAGGCTGAGCCGTTGTGTGTGTCTCTGTGTGTGTGTGTGTGTGTGTGTGTGTGTTTTTAGGGACCAGGCGTGTAAAGGGCACAAGCTGGTGAACGGCTCTTCGTCGTGCCAGCAGGCAGCGTGCGAGGTGGAGGATCCCGAGGACGAGGACAGCGGCTCTGAGCGCAGCTCCTGCGCCTCCTCCTCCACCAACCAGCGAGACGGCAAATACTGCGACTGCTGTTACTGCGAGTTCTTCGGTCACAACGCGGTAACGCAGCTGCACTCGCTCGCTCACGGCTGACCTAGTACCCCTTAAAAATGTCCTAATTAAAAATAATAAAAAAAAAAGACGTTAAGCAGCATCCGTTTTTCCCTCCAGCCCCCTGCGGCCCCGACCAGTCGCAACTACGCCGAGATCCGCGAGAAGCTGCGCTCGAGACTGACCCGGCGTAAAGAGGAGCTTCCTCAGAGGCAGGACCTGGACCCGAACGTAACGAGCTCCATCGATCACAGGGACGTCGACGAACTCCTGCACTTCATCAACTCCACAGAGCCCAAGCGGGTCAACAGTGCCAAGGCTGCCAAACGCGCCCGGCACAAACAGAAGAAGAAGGTCGGGAAGAATCTGATTGATCGTTTTGAAGAAAACAGTCGCAGCCGTGATTAAATGAATGACTGTGTTTGTTTTTTTTGGGTTTTTTTTTTCCCCCCTGCAGGAGAAGGAACGTGCCTTACAGGCATGCAGCGAGCAGCTCTCGTCTTCTCCCCAGCCGGAGCAGATGGACGAGGTGGAGGAGGAGGAGCGCGCCCCGGATGGCGAGGCGTGCCGGCTTCTCGAGTGGCCTCAGCTGGAGCTGGAGCGGGTCAACAGCTTCCTCACGTCACGCCTGGAGGAGATCAAGAACACCATCAAGGACTCGATCCGCGCCTCGTTCAGCATGTACGACCTCAACCTGGACGTCAGCGACTTCCCCAAGAAGGCCGCCTCGCTGGAGGGCCAGCGCCTGCTGCCTCACCTCAACGGCTCGACCACGGAGCCGCAGCAGATCGACCTGGACCTCGCGCCGCTCTCCTTCAAAAACTTCAAGAAGAGCGTGCAGATTCTCAACGGCCTCACCAGCGAGAACTGCAGCGACCCGGTGCCCGCCCCCGACGACCCGCCCGCTCCCAAAGACGAGACCAAGAACAACGCCAACGGTGCCAAGACGAAGAAGGGCAAGAAGAATCAACGGCAGCAGCACGAGCAGGCTACCCAGGAGCAGCTGGCTATTTCCAGAGCCGCTAAAACAACATCTGGAAACCAGGAGAAAAGCCAAGAGCCGGAGAAAGGGTCCAGGGGAGGGTCTAAGGAGAGTCCGAAAACGGGGAGCAGGAAGGTGGAGGACGGCAAGCAGAGTTCCAAACACAACGGGAACGCCACCTCGAACGGGAACCATCACTCAGGGTCGAGCGCGCACCGGGGGAGGAACGACGGGACGAGCAAAGCGGAGCACGAGGTGGACGGGAGAAACCACTCGAACCATCCGGCCAACTCCCAGCAGCAGCAGACGAAGGGAAAAAACAAGAAGAACAAGAGCAAGACGGACAAATCCAGTAGCGCTATTGGTAAATAGTTCTTACTTTGCTGCTTTATTACGGCTTTAAGCGGGTTTTATCACAGTAAAAGTCCTATTGTTTGTTTGTTTGTTTATTCACAGTCGAGGTCAAAAGATGTAGGACTGAGATTGATGCATGTGGTATTTTTGTCTACTTTTAACACTAAACAGATGACGTGTTCCTCCCCAAAGACCTTGATCCGACGGAGATGGACGAGATCGATCGCGAGGTCGAATACTTCAAGAGGTGACGCCCCCTCTGTTTACGCTCTGTAGCCCAATGTGTCCGGACGCTGTTTGGTTACGGCTGTCTGCATACTTTTGGGCGGTGGGGTTAACCATGTCTCGTTTGGATCCTCCAGGTTTTGCCTCGACTCGGCGAAGCAGACGCGACAGAAAGTGGCCGTGAACTGGTCCAACTTCAGCCTGAAAAAGACGCCGTCCAACGCGGCGCAGTAACTCTCTCACGCCTCGGAGATTCCCAACCAGAGACTGCTCGCCGGTCCCTCGTCTGTAGCCGCCGCCGCCGCCGCCGAAGGTCGCCGCCTGGCCCCTCTCTGCCCCTCTTTCCGTAATACGCCACGGGACCTCGTTATGCATAATCCTCCACCGGAGTGTTTTTACTGTGTCCGTTGGCCGAGCGGGATCAGGCCCAGACGCCGCTCGCCCCTCGCCCCTCGCCGCTCACCTCCATGCTTCATTTGTAGTGTGTAAATAATTTTTACAATAAAATGAAATAAAATCCAAAAACGCCACACGCTCTGAGCCGTCAACCTATAACGTTATTTATTGTTATTTGTTTCCGAAAGGTAACGCCCACCCACCTCCCCCCTCGTACCGATTATGGAAGCGACCCAGGGGTGATAAATCCCTTTTTTAAAATTTTTTTTTTTTTTTATCAGGTTAATTAATCAGGCCAAAATATTGGACGTGTCTTTAGGGGTGGGCGATTACGGCAGATTAAAAAAAAATAACTCCTGTAAAAGGTTTGCACACGGATTGGACGTCGATTCGACAGATCAGACAGAACGAGGTAAATAAAGTGGGGTTTTGGCTCCTGTTTTCTGGTTCCTTGCCACACGGGGACCCGGTTCTTTTGTTTCTCTGAGCCGGACGGCCAGGGGCTTGAACCTGGGTCACTGTGGCGGTGGGCTGGATTTTTGCTGCACCTTCTGAGCACCAACTTTTTTATCATGTATTACTGAGCTTGCGGGCATCCGTCGCCACGCCGACCTGGGTTCGAGTCCATGGGCGTGGCGTCACGTGCCGGCGACTCTGACCCGGAAAAAGAAGGGTTATTGTAGGAAAGTATGTTTTAAGTCGATGGGAATGTCGTGTCGTATCGCCCATTCCTAAACCTGAGCCCGTTTATACAGAAACCCGGACAGATCAGGTCGGACCCTGGTCGGGCCCTTTTGTCAGGTCTTGGGTCATTCATGGTCTTTCGGAATAGATGACCTTAAAAATGCAGAAGATTAAACACTAATGTACGCTGCGACGGCTGTTTGACACTTTTTAATCATAAAATGGGACCCCCGGCATGCTCCAAAAAGTCCATACCCCCACCCCACCCCGCGTCTGTCCTGTCAGGCGAGTTCTCCGTTAATTCGTGTGCCCCCCCCCCGTAGTTCGTTGGACGTAGAGCTGTACCGTGGCCACCTTTGCAGACGCTCGTTTCAGCTGCATGCTGGTCATCCGGCCTCTTTGTAGTCGCTGCTTTGTGTAGATTGGCTTAGTCCATATGAGTCCAGATGGAAAAATCCTTGATTTTCTGTCCCGTTTTTCTGTCCCGTTTGGTATCGAGGACCTTTTATTCCTCTGTCGATGAGCTTCAGTTCGTGTTGGGAACTGGGACCTGGACAATATGATCGACGATGTACCTAAATTTTTTTGGTTTTGTTTCCTTTGCGTCGAAGGATTGAGATGAAAAACGAAAAAAACAAAAACAAAATGGGTTTTTAAAATCTGTTTGAGCTGTCGTTTTCCTACCCTACATCTCTGACGCTATCCAGGATATATTCAGCTAGGAGACATTATTTTAAACGTTTGGAATGTAGATTTATACTATACCATTAACGGCCAAGTGTATGTTGGCTTTGTTTGTTTTGTTTTGTTTTTTTGTTTTTTTAATTATTCACTTTTGATACTGTGAAAATCTTTCATTCCGAAAGATTAAAACGTTACAGTTTTGAAAAGAAGTGTTGTCTTTACTTTGGTCCCCCTTATCTTTGTCTCTTATGATGACCTATATTTGATTCTCAAGCAGAGGGACCTGAACGGGATCGACGAAATGACATTTTTTTGGGGTTTTCTGGAATGATTAGGCTCTCGATTAGACTGTTACAGAATTAGGACTTTGTGTTTTGAGTCAGGACGATGCCTTATCACACTGTCACGAGTGGCTGTGGAGGAGATAATGGAGATTCTCAACGGGACAAGAAGCTTAGAGGAAGGGAATGGAATATATTAGAACATACACTCCATGTGGGTACTGGTTCGAGTTCAGTTTAGTATCAACTTCCCACCCCATTCCCATGGCTTACAACAAACAACAAACCTAAATAAATGAGATAAAACCAGAACATTATTGTTACACGTACTACAATGTAAAATGCATTTTATTCTTTTGATACTGGATTTAAAATAGAAGCCTAGTCTGAGTGAGTCTTTATGTAGTCCACACTCCAAGTCGGCAGGTGGCGATAATGCACACAAACCTGTTTGCGCACCGCCAGTAGGCTTTGCTACGCTAATGTTTATTGTCTTCATTTTTAAAAAGATTTTTATTAACCCCATCAGGCAGTACAAACAGAACTGAGGAGTGCCCACAATGGACGTCGAAATTAAACCGAAAAATGTAAGCTTCGTTATGTATTTAGTCTTGCATTCTCAGGTGCAAGTTTAGCCTTGAAGCTAAAGCTAGCGGTCGTTTATTATCATGC
>JAUZSV010418391.1:0-10909 GCA_034780495.1 Parotocinclus cesarpintoi
ACATTGTCTAAAAACAGGTGTTTTAGTTTCATTGTCTAACTCCTGTATATTGACTTTTAAAATATTTCCAACCACAAATCAGAAAAGGCTGAGGAAGTACAAATGCAAACTAAAACAACAGTCTTACTTACTTATTTTCCTTGCTCTGAAGGACCGGAGATCACAGAACTTCAGCCTAAGCTTGCTGCCTACCTGTTATGCACTAAAATTCTTACAGATTCCCCGAATCGTTTAATGATATTATGCATTATAGAGGGAGAAATATGCAAATGCTTACCAATGTGTCTTTGGGAAACACAGTTTTGATCCTCAAAAACTCTTGAGAAACTCTTTTTATAGTGTTATAGTGTATAGTGTATAGCACTTTTATAGTGCTTGTGTACGATATTCGTGATTGTAATCACCCATTTACATAATCTGAAGTCATATCATTATTTCGTTTTTTACTTTATTACTAGTCCTAAATTGGTCCCATCTGAACATTTTTGGAATATATTGCCATTTGAAAATGCATGAATAGATGTTTATTAACAATTGAAATAAGTTGACTATAAAAAAAAAAACATGAAATGTCTTCATACTGTCTGCAATGAAATAAAAGTCAAATTAAATGTAAAGAACACCGCACTTTCACTTCACTATCAGTAGACATCTTAATTTTTTTTTAGACAACATCAGCACTCCAGCCAGAAAAGTCTGAACTTCAAGAGATGGCCCATGATGAGGGACCTTGTTTGGCGCTGGAACGACGTCATGCTCCTTCTCTTGCTGAACTAGACAGCAACAGCTCCTTTAGCAGCCTTGAGGAGGACGAGTCACAGCTGGACCCTTCCATGCAGTGGCCTCCCCTCACACGGGGCACTCGTTTTCCTGCTGCCAATCCTGCCTCCACTCTCCGTCGCATGAGTGCTGCGTTTGTGTGTGTTTTTGCTCCCGAGAGACGTGTAGCCCGGTTGGTTGACGAGTTGTCCCGAGACAGGCGCTCAATCTTTGGCACTTTGGTCCAGGAGTTCTTACAAAAGCACAAGGAAGAGTTGAAGAACCCAAGTTGGAGTTCAGCAGCAGAGATGCTACAGGGAGTAAGGAGGTTTCTCTCCCAGGCCAAAAGTCTTCTGTTGTAGGCTGGAGAGCTGGAACCCCCCATCGAGACACTGGTGCCTGAGAATGAGAAAGGTTTGGCAACTTTTTTTGGATTTTGAACTTTGTATAAGTGTGATAAAGAGCTTCTGGTTGTAGCTAAGCGGAGATTACAGATAGACACCATTCAATTACAGCCTTACGTTGTGTGAACAGGGTGTGGAAATTAAATGGAGATCACCATAGTCATGTACTACTGTATGCAGCCAACTCTCGGTAACTTGATGGATCATCGATCTCCACACATTTCTGTCCTTCATGGATGTGATCCATGAAGTATTTCAGCAGGATAGTGGAGTAGTTTGCCATTGCTTTCTCCTCCCTTCCCCATTTATCCGAGCTTGGGACCGGCGTGCAGCTGTTTCCAGTTACACAGCTGGGTGTTTTGAATACACAAGTCAATGACAATTTGGAGATGCCAATTGACCTATGTAGTTGGACTGTGGGAGGAAACCGGAAAACCCAGAGTAAACCCAGGCAGATACGGGGAGGACATGCAGACTCCACACAGAAAGGACCCAAGCTGCTCCACCCTGGGATTGAACCCGGGACCTTCTTATTGTGAGGCAAGCGGTGCTACCCACCGAGCCACCGTGCTGCTATATATATATATATAATATTTAATATATGTTAAAGTAAATGTATTAGAGTAAATGTATTATTCTAAAGAGAATCACAAAAAAAGAATATAAAAAAATAGAAAATAAAGAAAATTTGAAAAAAATGTTAGAACTTTGCTTATCAGCACATTTCAGTCCACAACATACAGTAATTGTAGGATTTAAATAAGCAGAACATGTTTCCCTGCATGCTAACAATGCAGCATTTAACAAAACAATTATTACACATTTACTTTACATTTAGAGGTTGTTTGTCTTTGAAAGGTCTAATAATTGTACATGCTTCATATCCTACAATTTCCAACAATATGTAGTTTCCTCAAATCTCTTATCAGCTCCCAGAATGTGAGAACAGTACCTCACTATTTTCCTCACTGTTTTTCACACACATTTTTCCAACAATTTTTCATTGCAAATGCAGTAAGACTAAGACAAAAGCTTAGGTTTGAAAGCTTCACCTTCTTAAGCTTTTTTGTCTTGAGTTCCACCTCCTGTTGTAGAGTGGAGTAGGTCTCTTTGAGTTCCACTGTCTCTTCGTCCTGCTCAAACATCAGCTGCTGCATGTCCCACTCCTGTCGCTCCTATGAATGATCACACAGAAATAAAGTGGTTATTGAGACGACTATGTATATGTAATAACAATAAGCTTGTTTAGGGACCAGGGGTGAGCATGGATAGGGACTTTGGGGGTGTCAGTGCACTGGTAGGTCCCAAGTGTACTGTGTATGGAAAACAGTTAAAACATCATGGCTAGTGCTTGTTTACAGTTATTACCTGCTCAGCAATCTCTTGTTTCTTTAGTTCCAACATTCTCTGCTGCTCATTGGTGTGGTCAACAATGTTTTTTCCTCCAACCAAAAGCTTACTTTCCAAGGCCTACAAGTATAAAATAGATGTGATGTGTTCTTTTAATAACTGAAATAAAACAATGTTATATATAAATGACCAAACTATAGACAAGCTCTAACCTTGTATTTCTCAATCAGTATTTCTATGGTCTGTTGTTCTTTCAGTAAATCCTCTATAGTCTGTGATTTCTCATCCAAGGTGCCCAGTTTCCTCTGAAACACTGGACTGTAACTGGCAGAGCTCTGGGCCATCTGCTGCTTCCACCAGTACTCCTCTGCTCTCTCCTCCTGTACCGTCTCCACAACGTAAACCTCTCTGTTCCTGGGTGTCTCGACCTCCCCACTGCTCAAGCTTCTCTTCATTTTTACACTGTTCCTCCTCCTCCTTTCTTTTGCCAGCATGCCACGCTCCTCCAGCTGCGCCCTCAGACGGGCTATCTCTTCCTGAAACTCACGGAGCAAGGCATCTTTGGGGTCTTCATTGATTTTTGGCCTGTTCTTGATGTTCTTTGCTCTGTTTGCAAATCTCAAAGTAGAGAGGGTCTCCTCATAGTGACACGATGCTGGTCCTATTGTGGCCACTATTACTGTTTTAGAGTTTCCTCCCAAAGAGTCCTGCAAAAGGCGTGTAAGTTTAGAATCTCTGTACGGGATGTGAGAATTTTTTCCGTCCACCAAGGCTGAGATAACGTTTCCAAGAGCAGAGAGGGACAAGTTTATTTTGGCAGCTTCTTTGAATCTTTGACCCTGAGCACCTGTCTTGCTTTGACGTTCACTGCCAGCCAGATCCACCATGTTCAGCTTCCCCACCCGAATATGCTCCTCGTTATTGATGCTCATTTCACTGCATTCAATAGTTATAACAAAAACAGCATGGGAACGTGAGCTGTGCTCATTCATTTTCGTAAATCCGACAGACCTCGACTGATTTCCCAAGTTCATAACATGTTCAATTTCTTTGATGTTTTTGGTCACAACAGACGAAAGATCCTTGACATACACACCTGATTCTGGACTTTCCTTCAATTCCAGTTTTGTATTATTGTCCTTGCAAAGAAGATCTCGAATTTCATCTTGATATATCTCCAGGTAAGACACTCTCACCAAGTACTGCTGGTTCTGAGATCTTGATATTTGAGTGAAAATGTGCTGAAAAGAATTTGGTATGACTCCTCTCTTCTCTGGGTCCATAGGCAGACCTTGCATGGTGTATGTCTTCCCGGTGCCAGTTTGCCCAAAAGCAAATATAGTTCCATTGAAACCGAGTAAAACGGAGTCAATTATGGGTTTGCACGAGTAATCGTACAGGTCACTTTGTTTGGAAAACATATCGTAGACAGCATCAAATGTGAACGTCTTGGTCAGTGCTGAGGCAGCTTTAGGGTTTCGCACGCTTACCTGTCCCCGCTTTACATCCGCTTCTACGATCTTCTCCATACTCGTCGCCTCTTCTTTCTTGTTTACAGGGCGGCACCGGACCACTACCTTCACCGCCTCGGCTTTCTTTCCCAGCGACATGGATCGCGGCCGTAGCACCACCGCGCTGTTTCTTTTGGACATTTTGAGATATCGGATGCTGTAACCACATTCAATAGCTTTAATAGGACGATATCCTGGAGAGGCTATACATTTGACGGATCATCCAACTTCCCACGTAGTCCAAAAGGCATCCTTCTCGGAGAAAAGGGTATTTCCATATACACGGCCATCCCTTTAAACTCTAGTCAAGCGATCAAACTGATCCAGGCAGAAATAGAGAAAAGAAAGCTTGAACAGTGTTATTATCCTAGATACAGCGGTTGCCATCTCCTCACCTTCATCCTTTTACAGTCTTCATCCACCACACCCTACAGCGCCGCAGCACACTCACACTCAGACACGCGCGCGCGCGCACACACACACACACACACACACACACACACAATGGTGATCAAAGCGCCAGCACTTTTATTGATAGATAGAGGATCTTTCCCAAAAACTGCTAATACAAAAAAATACATTTATATAGGCCTAGTAATATCAACAACAAATGCTTCTTCTTATAGTCTCCTCTTCTCCTATTTTTTATTATTATTTTTACTATAATTAGTCAATCTTTATATATTATATATTTATAATTACTATCTTAAAAGGCCAATCCAAAATTGAGCAACCCTAGGGCGCCAGTGGTAAGGAAAAACTCCCTGAATAAAGAAGGAAGAAACCTTGAGAGGATCAAGACTCAAAAGGGACCCGACCTCCATGGGTGGACTAGATGTTAATTGAATAATTAAGTTGTAGTAATAGTAAAATGAAGAAAATAATATATTTGAAATTGATCATAAAATTGAAATTAGTAATAAAATTCTAAATTAATAACTGAAAGTTAATGAGTCCTCATCGATAAGTTATTGGAGGCACATAGTCTCCTAATAATTATATGATGGCGGGAGTTACTGCACTCTAGCAGGACCCAGGCATGGTAGGACTGGTTCTTGTTAATGAAGACCAGTAGAGTGATGCTGAGATGGAGGAGCATCTAAGTGTGTGGTGCTGAAACTGGTATCGGAATATCACCTCGGAGAGAAAAGAGAAAATGTAGTTACTTATGGGTTAGGAGACTATTAATAGTCACTGATGCTAGGTGCAGCATGAGCAGTATTATTATTATTATTATTATTATTATTATTATTATTATTATTATTATTATTATTATTAATAATAATAATAATAATTTATGGTTACGGTTATAGCTAAGCACAAAAACAGCCATTTCCTTCTGAAAGATAATTATCTCCTGACATTGTTTATAGTACAGTACAGATGATCTCTTTATGGTGATAATAATAATGTGCTTTTTCTTATAGACTAAAATGTTACAGCAGAGAAACAAGAATGGAATTACATTTACATATCGGTTCATGTCCAGGTCGATTTACAATCACTTATCCCATCTTACAGTCCATTTGTGAGTTAAGGAACTTGCTTAACCAACATATTTGAACCCTAGACCTTTTGGTGCATGGTACAGTACTATAACCTCTATAGCCCACCACAGTCCATAGCCTTGTGTTACAGGTCTAGAATAATTGAAATCCTCTAGTTTAGTGTTTTCATAACACTCTTATAAGCTTTTTTTTTAAACATACGTTTTAGAAGTGTATTCTTGTTTAGATTCCTGATTATTAGGGATAAATTTTGTTACTGATATCTTAAAGCACTTTTGTTATGAAATGTGACTACGTGATAAAATGATAAAACAATACACTGATAGACTGACTGATCATCATGAGCGTGATGGTTCATAAATATTCCCTTACTGTATTTCGATGCTAATTGATCGCTAGGTGGAGCCATTGTTATTAACCAAAGAAATTGACTTTTACTGTTTAGAAAGTAGCACAGAAACGGTGGCCCTTTGGTATATCGTTTAATTGTGTTGCCATTGAGGAAGTAACAGTTTAAAGGTTTATTAACATTACTGAATAGCCTACATGCATGGACAAGAAAGCAAATGATTTATACAGTACAAACATATTATCACTAGAATAATGGGGGCTGGCAGGATTGTTGGATGATTGTTGCATAGACCAGCTATTTTGTTCTCATTATATTTTATCTTTCAATTAAGAGACCAAACAACATAAAAACTACCTCAGCAACAATAATTATAATGCATACTAGTAATGCTAGTGTTTTTGACATTTTTGACACTTGACATGTAAATTAACTTTGTAGTTCTACAATTACAGACTGTAGTCCATCTGTTTCTTAACATACTTAGTCCCTGTACTCTGTTCTCTAATGGTCCGGGTGGTCTTAGCACTGCAATGACACTGTTGTTGTGGTGGTGGTGTGTTCATTGTGCTGGTATTTTATCAGACACCGCAGTGCTGGACTAAAAGTAGTCCAAGAGCCAAAAATGTCCAACCATCAGCATCCTGTAGGCGGCTCCTATGAACACTGATGAAGGATTAGAGGATGGCTAACACAAACTGCAACAATAGATGACTCACCTAAGGGCCAGACAGTAACCTTATACTTTTCTAAAACGTAATAAAAAATAAGCACAATATAAATTGTTTTCTAAATAATTATTGTGAATTTTCATAAATTGATTCAAGATTTAGCATGTGTAACTGTTTAGACTTAACACAGCATTTTTTAGCTGTATCTCTGATGCATTTTAGCTTCGCACAGTTTTTTTTTATACATTTCATGTTAACTCTAGACCTTTATGAACGTGACCATTTTGGTCAAGGACCTTTTCTCACAGAACGTAATGTGGTCATTAAACAGTACCAAGTTATATTATTACTGGCAGTAGCAGAAGCAGTAGCAGCATTCTATTAAGACTAAAATTGTTTAAGTCATATAGGATGAAATCCATACTGCACGTGGGAAATCTGGGTGCAAGGGCAGGAACAACCTTAGACGGGGCACCAATCCATCGTAGTGCACACACATAGTCAAACACCACAAAGGGCCACTTTAGAGACACCAATTAACCTAACACGCATTTTTTTTGGACTGTGGGAGGAAATCAGAGTAAACCCATGCATATACGGGGAAGACATGCAGACCACACAGAAAGTACTCAGGCCTCTCCACCCTGGGATTTAAACCCAGGACCTTCTTGTTGTGAGGCAGCAGTGCTACCAACCGAGCTGAAATCCATATTGCTATTGTTTTAATGCATAGTGCACTACATAGGGTTAAGGGTTACACATACACGCGTTTAAGGCCAGACTTATTTAATTGCTTGTTCCTCGGATGTCCCTACTTAAGAATCTACTGAGGATGGATGAAAAAATTAAAATAAATATGTATTTTTCAGCACTTTTCAATTTCTCAAGGACTATGTGAAATCAATACAAGGAAGGAGGAATACATGAATTTAAAAAAAAAATGTGATTTAAAAATAAAATTGATTTAATCTACAATTAAATTAAAGTGAATCTGGAAAAAAAAATTATGTACAGAACAATACCGTTGGCTCTCCACCGGAGGACGGAAAAAGCAAATTTCAACCATTAGTACTGCGGTGGATCCGCGAAATACCAAAAGAAAATTTTGTGGGTTTTTTTGTATTCTTCAAATATGATCGTCGGCGGATCCGCAAAACAAGCAAGAAAAAAGTCTGGCCTAACCAAGTTAAGCATTACAGACATTGGGAGTGATCGGAATGTCTGCCAAAACTTAAGCTATTGGTTAGACATCCGTCCAATAGGAAAAGAGTAGGCGTGAATTCAGGCAGTTCCTCTGTTTAAAGTTAAGTGGATTGGGTGTAGAGTCATTTTCATCCTATTAGTTTAATTCCTGTGTGTGTGTTGTGTTATACTGGGAAGGTCTGGGTTTTGGTTTGATGTTAACACTTTGTTATAGAAATCGTGCGTAGTACCAGTGTGTTCAAGTCACCGTACAGATGTGATGCTCTAATAGTGCGCAGGGTGACGGTAAAGGCTGGATCAAATGTTCAGCGTTAGGAGTCGACTGAACCATGGCTGTAGACCAGAAGAGTGCCAGGTTGGTGTGCATGCTCGTTCTGACTTTGAGCTTTTTTGTGGTAGAGGTAGTGGTGAGCAGACTGACCGCATCTCTAGCCATGCTCTCCGATTCCTTCCACATGCTGTCGGATGTGATCGCTTTGTTCGTAGGATTGCTCGCAGCGCACTTTGCGGATCAAACATGGGCCAACAGTCAGAACACATACGGTTGGATCCGGGCAGAAGTGATGGGCGCTATGGTTAATGCCGTGTTTCTTATTGCGCTCTGTTTCACAATCTTACTAGAGGCAATGGAGCGCTTCACTGAGCCTCATGAGATTGAGAACCCGCGGGTGGTGCTGTGGGTCGGGGTGACCGGACTCGCCGTCAACCTGATGGGACTTCTTCTGTTCCACGCTTACGCTGGACACGGGCACTCTCACAGTGGCAAACATACTCAGAAACCAGAGGAATCACCCCAAAAAGAGGTTCTGGTGAATGGAATTGATACAGGTAGGCTATTCAGTCTATTTATGAAAGTTTTTGCGTTGTTTTGATGGGTGAGAAGTACAAGTATGTCTTGCCTACAGTCAAGCATGGTGGTGGGAATGCCATGGTGTGGGGCTGCATGAGAGCTGTGGGGATCTACAGATAATTGAGGGAACCATGAATGCCAGCATGTAATGACATACTGAAGCAGAATGTGATTCTCTCCCCTTGTAAACTTGGCCTCAGGGCAGTATTCCAACATGATAATGACCCCAAACACACCATTAAGATGACCACTGCCTTGTAAAGAAACTGAAGAAAAAGGTGCTAAAATGGCTAAGCATGTCGCCATACCTAAACCCTGTTAAGCATGTGTAAGGCATTCTCAAACAGAAGATGTAATATCCACCAGCTCTGTGATGTCGTTATTGAGGAGTGGAAGAGGATTTCGGTGCCAACCTGTGAATTCCATGCCCAAGAGAGTTAAGGCACTGCTGGAAAATAATGGTGGCCAAACAAACTATTGACACTTTTGGCACAATTTGGCCATTTTAACTTAGGAGTGTACTCGTTTCCAGCTGTTTAGACATTAATGGCTACATGTTGAGTTATTTTGAAGACACACCAAATCCACACTGTTATGCAAGCTGCGGATTGACTACATCACATTGCCTCAAAGTGTCCTATCTTCAGTGTTGTCCAATGAAAAGATAATAAAATAGTTACAAAAATGTGAGGGGTGTACTCACTTTTGTGAGATATTATATTGTGGACATAAAGTGATGCATACCTGTACTGTATCATATGCTCTAGTTTAGTGCAGCAGTGCTAGTTAACATGGATTGAGCCTTGTCAGATCCTTCCCTTCTGAGAGAAGGGAGACTAGTCAGGGATCACCCCTTTCACCATGACCCTTTCCAGCCATGTGATGGAATGATGTCCAGTCCTGGGCACACTTATGTCTGCAATCTGGGATAGCCTCTGGATCCCCATGTGACCATGATTAGGATATGTAAAGTTAAAAAAAAGTTTGGCATACTTGTATGTCCATAATAATGTAACTTAATGGTAATGTTTTGCTTCTATTAATTGTGAATATAATTGTTTTTCAGACATTATCTCACGACATACACCGGATTTTCCATTAAATGGAAACATCTCACTAGAGGAACTGGCTCACAATTCAGAGTCATTGTCCCAGCTCAACATGCGCGGAGTTTTCCTGCATGTGATGGGTGATGCCATTGGCTCTATTATTGTAGTAATAAATGCGCTAATTTTAATGACTGTTTGGAATCCATGTGAAATGAATGAGACATGTATAAATCCATGCCACAGCACCTACTGGTCTCACCAGCGACCTAGGACTGCAGATGAGGTTAGCTTATTCAGCAATAGCACCAGTGTCTCTGTAGCGGGGCCCTGCTGGGTGCTCTACCTGGATCCCATGCTCTGCCTAATCATGGTGGCCATCCTGCTATACACTACTTTCCCGCTGCTGAAGGAGTCAACCCTCATCCTCCTGCAGTCTGTACCCAAACAGATTGACATTCAAAAACTGACTATGAAACTGAGGAGTCTGGATGGAGTTCTGGCTGTTCATGAGCTACATATTTGGCAACTGGCTGGGAGCAGGATCATTGCCACAGCTCACATTAAGTGCCACAAGCCAGCCTCCTACATGGACATAGCCAGACGCATCAAATCCATCTTCCACGACGAAGGCATCCATGCTACTACGGTCCAACCAGAGTTCTCTTCTGATGATAAAGAACCTAGTGTATTGGAATGTGAACTTTCTTGTTACAGGCAATGTAACCTAAAGCTTTGCTGTAAACCGAACTTTAAATCTGGATCTGAAATAAGCTCATTCATGCATACAGAGAACTTGTCTTGTCGAAATATTCCTCAGCGTCACACTGTTTCCTGGAATCTTCCTCAAAAAAGGGTTTATCAATGGACAGAAATGGAATCCTCAGTCTAGATTGCAGAATTGTGGTTCTGTAGATGGCTTACCTCTAGTTCCTGACAAGTACAGTCGATTCTGGTTAGTCGGACCACTTCAGGACGTTATGGTTTTGGTCCTAATAACCGGCTGGTCCGATTAAACGAACATTCCCAATGTTACAAGACGGGACGTGCTATGTAACATATTAAATGTTTATTAAACCTTTATTCTGTGATATACATAGCGAACGTACAAACAAGAACTACTGTTACTTACGAACTTTGATTTGACACTCTTTTGCAGTGGCTAAGTGGGGACTTATGGCTTTTTTGTAGTAAATGAAAATGTTAGGCAAAGACCTGTAGGTGGCAGTAGAGGGCTGGGGAGAAACTCGGGAGTTTT
>JAUZSV010418402.1:0-10908 GCA_034780495.1 Parotocinclus cesarpintoi
TTGGTCCAAATAAGTGAATAACATTACACGTATTTAATAGGATTTGTTTCGGTACTTTAGGATTTGGTCTGAATAAGCATCTGGTCCCATTAACCGGTGGTCCAATTAACCGGAATGAACTGTATTTGCACATTTTTGTTGTAAAGAACTGGAGTTTGTACAAAATCTGAATAGCCACGTAATCCCAGAATGAATTCATAACATTCCAATGTACATCCTGTGGTGTTACTGAATCCTTTGCTTTCTTTACCTTCAAGAGCCTCCATAAGTGCTTGATAGGGCTGAGGTCATGTGATTGTCAGATCAGAAGTCTACGACAGTCAGATTAACGCTGTGGATTATACATATAATAATGAAAAACACTGTTAGAGAGATCATCCTAATCAGATTTATTAGTGATCTCAGAATTTGCTATATTTGTACTGTATTTTCAGTATATCAGTACATTCTTGTAGCTGCTATACTATAAAAACCTGACTCACTTATTTAACCGATATTTCCATGCCGTTTTAATCATATTCATGAACACAAAACAAAAAAGCAGCAAGGCTAATCTTATTCGGCGGACACCTGCTTTGTTACACGAGACGATTATGAGCAAACTGACCTGTGCGTCTTCATCAAACGTGTTTCCCGCTAAACATTAAGCTGTGTGAGACAGATGGCTGGTGCAGGACATGTTTAAACCCTATTGAATATTAACCAGTGCTCAGCGGCCGGCGCAGATGCAAACGACACCACAGCTTCAGGTGATTAAGCTTCAGGTGTTTGCTACGCAATTCAATCTAGGGCTTGAAAGAAACGTCACACACGGCATTTCTGACCAAAGTAAGTGGGAAGACATAGAACAATGGTTGAATCGCTTTTATGGTCACCAAGTATGATAAAAATCGTCAAGAGGTACAGCAGCCATTTGCATTATCACATGGACATGTTGTGTAGTAAGCCCTTTTAGTTTCTCTCCCTGCACACGAGAGAGATAATGGAGTTGACGGTTGGTGAGAGTCGACCAAAATCAGGTTTGAATTGGATTGGGTAGTATGTTATCAGCACGGATTCCCAGCAGGGGCCTAAGGAAACAAATACACACCACGGTCAGGTTCTTGTTTATTTCTCATTACACAGTCACCTCCAGAGGCAGATGTCATATAGACTAGCTCTGCAACAAACCGTATAAAAATATTTGCCTTTACGAAGAGACCGGTCGCACAAAAGACATTAGTGTAATACTCCACGCTGGCTAGCTCATCCATGGGGACACTTGTAGAATAAGATGTAGCTTGTCCAGTCAATACTTATACTAAAAGATTTGCAAGTTAAACCTTTTTACAATGTAGTTTAAAATTTGAAAGGAAAGTGGAGACCCCCGGTGCAGCCAAGCATCAAAAAAAATTTAACTTTGCATTATAAGACAAACATTACATTTAAGACGTGCATACAAATAATGTGTTGCTTGGAAGCTTCGTTAATAAACCCCTTGTTATTGAGCTATGATAATAATCACATAGTAATAAATGATAGCAAAAACGTTGTCTTTTAGTTCTCATACGAGTTTATCTGTTTTTCTTCTTTATCCGTTTTTTTTTTAACAGCCATAAATTAAGTCTGGCGCAGTGGTAAAGCGCACAATCCTCATATCCTCAGATTGACTACCAGTCAGGGTCCTCAGCAGCAACACAAGCGCATTCTCTCTAAAATAAATACACTGCTCACTAAAAGTATATATCCTCATTTATATTTATATATATATACACACTATAAATAATTACAGGACTGTAGTGGTGCAGAGGACCAACTGTGGACCAAAAGAAAAAAAGGAACAGAACACATTTTCACATTTTTCTCCATAATGATGTAAATTGAATAAATCTCCTCCAGAACCCTAGAAAATCTGCACTGTATTAGGAATTAGATGCATTTATTGTGTTAACGGAGCTGCACAGGTGCTCCCTGATTAACCTAGGGGATACGTCTCCATAAATCCATCAAGTATCATGAACTGAGGAGTTTACCGAGTGTTTGGTGGAGAGGTGTATACTGAATCATAGAACACTTCCATTGACCTACCATCGGCCAAAAACATGAACGCAACAATGATGTTATAATAAAGTGTTTTAAAAAAATGTCATTTAATTTAGCATGGCTTTAAAAGTGAAAAGTCAAAGCAAAACACTTACTCCAGTGATGAACTCGGAGTGCTAGCCGATCTGCTAATGCTAAGTGCAGCCTGTGCTTCCTTTCGGTTTCCTTTTGACTGACTATTATAACGAAACTTTTTTTTTGGACAAAGGAAAACACAATAAACACAGTGGATACCTATTGTGATCCTGAATCAGTGTGTACTGAATCATGACTCGTGAATCAAGTTTAGGCTGAAGCGAGTCATACGGCTCGACTCATACAAGTTTAAGGAAGTGTGTCGAGAGCTGAGAGAAATGTTTCTAGTCGAGAACGCGCCGGGAACCGAATTCGGCGAGTTCTGAGGTGGTCGGGGTACCGAACTAAAAGAATTGAACTGAACTAACTCAGATTTCAATTTTACACTGTTGTTAGGAACTAAAGCGCATCAGCGACCTGTACCAAGCCCCCAGCCGAGACGGACATCATTCAGTGCAATGCAGACCAATAAAAAAAATAGAGATATCAAGTACATTTACATTTACGGCATTTAGCAGACGCCCATATCCAGAGCGACTTACAACTTATACAGTCTTACAATCCAAGCAGTTGTGGGTTAAGGGCCTTGCTTAAGGACCCAACTGTGGCAGCTTTCAGAGGTAGGATTTGAACCCTGGACCTTCTGGTTCAGAGTCCAGTACCTTAACCGCCAGGCTACCACAGTCCCAGTAAAAAATCAACAGTACAGCATTACCTAGTCCAGATGTCTTAAAGGAGGTTTTGTGATATCTAAGCTACGTGGTTCACACAGTGGGAGGATATAATAATAAGCCTTCCTAATATTTGTTAGCTAAATTAGCCTGGTCCCTCCACCAAAGTAGCAGAGTACAAAAGAGAATGACATATTGGCTGATCTGTCTTCAAATGACTCTCTAACGTCGTGCGGTGTCTGATGGCGAATTAGAAGCTCTGACTTGTGACACAGGGTGCGAGATGATACAGCCTGCTGCAACTTATCATATTCACAGCAGCAGCGGCTCTAATTGCGTAGTGTAGCAAAGACAGGCATGTGCGTTTCTGCTACAGAGAAAGTTTAAACACAACCTCATGGTGCAAAAGCCTGTCGAGCCGATTATGTTCATTAGCTGGTGCAGACTGAAAGTGAGCATGTTAGCATAGCAGGGAGGCGTTTGGCTGTTGTGCACCTGTCATTATGTGTGTGTGTGTGTGTGTGTGTGTGTGTGTGTGTGTGTACGCACCAAACGTCAGTCTCTTGCTCTGGGAGGTTGGTAATATTGTTGCGTAGGCCGTGTGCGCCTGGGCTGTCCGTCTCCTCCCCGTCTGAATTCCAGAGAGGTCTCGTAGTAAACGTCGTCTTCATCCTATTGGAAAGGTCTCAGGTTAAATTTAAAAGCCATGGTGCTTAGAAAAAGCTGAAATACAGCGGTACGTCTGTGCTCGTCTGTAATTCGTTCCAAAAGGCTTGTCAAGTAGCAAAAACGACGAGTCCTGAGCTAATTTGGCCTCCATAAAATCTACACTGTATGTGCTCATGTCCCTTACGAAGGAGATATGTTCCCGACAATTCATCATAACTCAAAATACACTGCTCACAAAAATTAAGGAATATTTTGAAATAAATATATAAAGAGGACTCCACAAGAACTGCTGGATAATCTGATCCTGTCCATGTCACATCACTGTCAGGGTGTTTTAGCACTCTTTGGTGACCATACACCCTACTGAACAGTCAACGTGGGGGCACTCTGGTCCAGTTTGACCTGCTTCTGTTCACCCCATGAATATATCACTGGCTACTCAAATCACCATCTCATTTGCGTAACCAGTCAACTTTCTTTGACTTTTCTGAAGATCTTGTTTAATGTAATAAAACCACATGCTTCTTTTTTGATCGCTTCATATTCATTTTGAAATATCCCCTCCATTTTGTGAGAAGCACATCATGAACTGATGAGTTTAATACAGTCTGTACTCTTATCATAGTGGAGCCGATGGCACAATGACCCATAAACAAACAAAAATCATTGCTATAAAGCTATAAAATCATTAATATAAAGCATATTTCATAATAAAGTGTTATCTTCATTATTTGTGTAACCGAGTAATGGATTAAAAGTCAAAATGAAAAGCAAAACACACTAACTAGCAGCAGCCTAAAAGCCCAAAGGTTTCAGATCCTGATCGATTCCTTTCTGCTGGCTCTTATAACTAACCGTTTAGGACCCATAAAGACTTATTTTGCAGTATGAATACAGTACTAGAGATGTAAAAATAAACAAAAATACAAACAAAGGCAAATAGCAAGGCTATTGTGAATCTGAATCGGTGTGTTCCGAATAGTGAATCGAGCTAAAAAAAAAAGTCAGGCAGCTCGGCTGGTACAAGTTTAAGCAAGAGCGCCGAGTACAGAGCCAACAATTAGAGCTGAGGCAAGTGATTCTAGTAAAAATGCATCTAATTTGGCGAGTTCTACGGTGTTTGGGTACAAAGGTACCGATGTAGTAGATAAAAGCGGCCTGTCAGGACATACTGATACTGGAAATGCCCCAAGTGCACTTGATACTAAACCAGGTGCAAATCAGGTCACTTGATACCTGCAGGTACCTACCCATGTGTCCAGGTTTACAGGTTTGACGTTCTGAAGCAGGACCTCCTCACAGTTGCCGTAGTCACTAAAGACGACCACCGCTGTGGAGCCTGAGGGATGCACTGCATCGATCACAGCCCGGTAGAACTGAGCACGGTGAAACACAAACATACAACAGTTGAGGAAGACTCGAAGTAGTAAAATTCACATACATCATCAAGTGTTGGTATACCTGAATATATTTATATAGAATCACAATGAGATTTGAAGGTAGAAAGACCACAAATAATTATATCTCAGTCGCTTTATTAAGATGTAATAGAAACTATGGGAAGTATGTGCACAAACGTAAAAAAAACCCACATATTTACCAACCAAAATGGCTTCATAGGCAGAAGCTGTTATTTAGTGTGACTGCCGCAAAAGTTTTTTGGTTGCTACCCTTCCACAAAGACCACCCCTAACCCAGCTCCTTCAGATTGTAAAGGGGTGTATAGGGGGCTGCCAATTCTCAAATGGACGTCACAATGCTACACTGTTGTTTTGGGTTGTTAATCTAATAAAGAGATAAATTAGACTGTAAATCATAATTTATTATCATTATTCCACTAAAACAAATCTTATTAATGGTCCAGGACTGTTGCGTAGTATTGTCCATGTTCCACTTAACGTCCATCATACCTTCTGTTAACTGTGTGTTATGTTTTCTTAATGTTGTCCAAACACCATATTTGTAAAAACACGAGCAGAATATTTATTTATTTGGCTTCTTTAACGTCACTTATCATCGGCATCAGTGGCCATCCAGCGACACGCACAAGGTTAGGTCCATACACAAGTTCATTCCAAGACCAGTCATGCATACACAAGTCAATGACAATTTAGAGACACCAATTCACCTAACACACACACTGTCTTTGGACTGTGGGAGGAAACTGGAGTACCCGGTGTAAACCCACGCAGACACAGGGAGGACATGCAGACTCCACACAGAAAGGACCCAAGCTGCTCCACTCTGGGATTGAACCCGGGACCTTCTTGCTGTGAGGCAGCGGTGCTACCCACAGAGCCCCCGTGCTACGAGCAGAATAAGGAGCTGACGAGCACAGAATAAGTCAACCCAATGCCTTTCTGTGTGCATGATTCGGTCGTCCTCATGCTCTCCACTAACAATACAATTTAAACTCCAGGTGCTCAATCACTGTCGACATGGATTTAAAATCTCTATTAACCACAGCGTATGGCACCCACGGCATTTGTTATTGCTTTCGCCCGTTCTGAATTAGCAGGAAGACGAAGCTTAAATGCCGTTCCCTCTGACCTGTTATTATCTTGTACCAATGATATTCACATTTGGATAATGGCGTCTCAAATAACATTTACATTTACGGCATTTAGCAGACGCCCTTATCCAGAGCGGCTTACAACTTATACAGTCTTACAATTCAAGCAATCATGGGTTAAGGGCCTTGCTAAAGGGCCCAACTGTGCTTGGCACAGCTTGGCAGAGGTGGGATTTGAACCCTTGACCTTCTGGTCCAGAGTCCAGTACCTTAACCGCTAGGCCACCACATTCCCAATTAGACACAGTCACAATTAGACATGAACACAGCCAATTATAGCTAAACAAAATAAAGAGACGCTGCCTTGTTCTCATCTTCAGGTCTCTGCCCATTGCTGCTGTATTTCACTGTGAATGATAAGTATTCCCATACAGGAGACCTGAAGGAACCTGAACTGAGCTCACACTTTTGTGGTCACTGCATCAGTTGCTAAGTTACCGATCCATTATGGAATCAGGAAAGAAAAATTGAGTTCTTAATTTTAGAATTGTAGAAGAGACGGCACATTTGGTCACTTTATGAGCTAAGGTTTGGGGGATAATCAGAACATTAAATTACAGGTATGTTTAATGTACGTCAAATCAACGTCCGTTTGCTTTAACAACCGAGTTATTAAATGAAAAAAAAACAAAAAAAAAAAAAAAAACAAAGACACCATTCAGACAAAGCTTGGACCTAGATTTTAGATATCAAATTTTCGCATTCAACTAACCTTGTTGTCCTCCCAGTAAAGTGCAAGGCACCGGTCACCAGGTTTCCAGCTTCCATTGCTACTACTCTCTGCTGGGTGACCCTCTGACCCTCTATAACCTTTTACAGGTCCAGACCTCTTCTTGGGAGCGGAGTTGAAAGAGCTGTTGTTCTTGTGAGATGGACCTGATGACTGTGGTTTGATGGGACCGGTGCGCCTGTGCTCCATGTCGCCGTTTTGAAGAAATAGGTTGGGATTCCCGGGTGTTTTACCAAAGTGCACCTGCCCCCTATCCTGTATGGAGGTCAACTCTTTCCCTCCTGTAACGTGGGCAGAGTTTGAGTTGCCTGTTGGACCCTGATTGCGATCAAAAGTGCCAGAGGTGGGTCTTTCTGGCCTGCCTTTCCTCTTGCTGTGAGGTTCAGGTCTTTCAGTCAAAGCAGATTCTGATACTTCAGGTCCAACTGGCCCATTAGCCTGGCTTTTCCTGAAAGGAGGTGGGTCAGTCTGCTCTTGCTCTCTCACACCCCTTTCTCGTCTTGACCCCTGATAGTTTCCAGACTGACCATGTTGGACTTTCAACCTTGGGTTCCCTGAAGAGGTAGAATGAATCTGTCCGGTCTTTGGGTCTCTCCTCTCGTCCCTCCACTGATCTTCTCCTCCTCCTCCTCCCCGCCCCCTCCTCTCACCATCGTTCCATCTCTGGACCTGAGGCTGTTGGGTTTTAGGATGTAGTGGTTCAGCAGAGCTGGGTTTGGGAAATTCGCTGTCCCTCTGAAAACGGGGAGGCCTGTCGTTCCTCTGGGTTCGTCCCTCATTTCGGCCGGGGTGCTTGATCTGCGAGGCTTCTCGAGGGATGGGATCAAGATTTTGTAGGTTCGTTCTGCCTGGATGCTCCTGTGATTTGTGTAGCGGTTGTTTTTTCGTATCTAGAGAGGTAATTAAAAGGGGAAAGTTGCTGAAGCAGAAGCAGTATTCAGTCTATTACTGAAATTGCACCTGTATGTTAGATAAGGCTTAGAAGGCAGGCCACAGCAGGTTTCTTTTGTTAAGAAACAAAAGGGAAAAGGCAAGTTCCCCCCCCACCCCCCCACCCAATGGGAATGCGGTCATGTAGCATATCAAAGAAGACCAGAATTGTCTGTGGAATCAACTGCCGCAATCCATCTGCAATATCTCTTGTGGTTAAAAAGTTATCAACACAAAACAAAACAAAAGAATTGATGATTCTGATGTCATGGGAATGCAGCTGCTGAATCACAGCTACAGACTTAAACATCTAACACCCAGAAAGTTCACCAGTTTCACACAGCATCCCTCATAAGCCACGTAGTGAACCGCAACAATTGTTTTGGCAGCCGTTGCCAGAAGTCCACGGCACAGCATGTGGCGTGTCCTGTGACTTTTGACTCAGCCTGTTCAAACCTGCTTCAACAACAGAGAATTTTTACTTAAACGACTTGAGTGGTCATCATGTTTTGGTTCATTGCTGTAATATGCATATTCTTATTCCAATAAGTGTCTTATTTTAATTTGACTTGAATTATATTTTGTCAAACTTGGAGCAGACAAAAGCCTGTGATGTTTATTCAGACTCCACGTTAGGAACCCTGGCCTTAAAAATGACCCTTAAATGAATTAAAATAAGTTTATACTTTAGCATTTATTCATTCTAAATTCCAAATGGTGCCGCAATCTAGAAAATATATGATAAAAGAACATCTTGAATAAAATCCTGAACACAAAATGACTGCTAAAAATCATTTTTAAATTCGGAAAAAGCGAGCATTACAAGGTGACATTTATGGCACAGTCACAAAATCCAGAGCTCTTATAAAACACCATCAATTATACCCACTTAATTATTAAGGGATTATTATTGTGGCTCAGCCTTTACAGTAGGAAAACTAATATTCGTTATTATTCATCTTAAAAACACAACATTGTAATCCTACCCTTACATTTTCACAAATACAAAATCTAATCTCTGAAAGTGGCCCTTCAACTAGACTATAAAATAATATAATGATGCACATTTATTCCTTTAATTGATCTGATTCCTTCAGTGATTTCATATTCATTTCTCTATAACATGTAATACTGACCCGAATGCTTTACTGGGTCACATGCCTTTTGTGAGAATAATAAAAAAAACAGCAAATTAATTTACCATCAATAGAGAATGCTCCCATTTTAGACTCCAGAAAGTCAAAGAGCGTGCTAGGACCTGAGGGTCTTCCTCCTCCCTCCTCATCGGCATCTTGCCTGGATCTTCCTCTCCCCCTGCCCTTCCCTGAGAGAGAGGAACATAAGGTTAGAATGTATCTATGCAAGCTGTCTTTACTGAAAAAAGATATTTACTGCGAATGTACTCTTTTATAGTTACTTTAAGTTCATTTGTAACAGCGATGCACTGAATGTGTGACTGTGAGAAAAGGTGAGAGGTGCAGGGCTTGGACCGGAATATCGGAAAGGGGGGCTGCAGGCATGACTAATAATCAGACATTTAAAAACAAAAGTGTCTATAAATCTAGGACTCTGTCCCAGTGTTTATTCATAATCAGTTGTTTTATTCATATTTTAATTTTAGTATATGCTCACCGATCACATTATTAGGTACACCTTGCTTTTAGACATTTTATTCATCCAGTTCATCGATTTCAGACTGTAGTCCATTTGCCTGTTAGGCAGCAGAACAGTTTTGGTCGGTGGACTATTTTTCATTCCAGCAGTGACACTGATGTGTTTAAAACTCCAACACAACTCACACTAACACGCTTCATCATGTCCGTGTCACTGCATTGCTGAGAATGAACCGCCACCTATATAGAACCTGAACTGTGGAGGTCTTGAATGTTGCAGAACTGAATAAAGGCGACCAAGAGGACCAAGTACCTAAATAAATACTGTAAATGGATTACAGTATGTCATTGTAGAACTTCAAATGGACAATGAGCGTGATCAGTGAGTTTATGTACTAAATTCTGTCAGTCTATTCTGTTCAACCAGATAAGATTATTAAATCAATAAATAAAAGTCTATTGAAGCCGCTTTGTCTGGCCCTGTGCTAAATTGAAATGGTCTGATCTGGTGAGGATGCTACCTCTGGGCGGTGGACGAGTCGGCTCGGTCGGGGCTGCTTTCGTCTGGCCGGTTCCTGTAAGCAGGGAGTTGAGAGCCGTCTCTAGGTTATTGCTGTTGTCCAGCAAGGCCTGCCTAGCTGCCTCTTTACTGAAGCCCATCTCCATGATATCCATTAGTGCTAGCTAATCCACCTAGAATAAAGAAAGCGAATAAGGAAATATAAAGCTGAAATGTGTTACTAAAGGAAGGCACATGCAGGGGAGAAAACACGGAGATCATCCATCAGGCATCACCTTAACTAGGTACATTATGTTATCGTTTTAGACCAGTTTGATTTATCTCACATCTTCATATGAACTGCTCTTATGTCATGCCATATCAAGATAAAGGCCAGATGTTACCAGATGTACAGTGTTCATAAGAACATCACATTACCAGTTCTCGATAAAGTCCCTCAGGTTTGCTCTCGGTCCCGGCCTTATCTCGCTCCTCTCGTTTTCTCTGGTATGTGTCTCGGGTTTTGAAAGTGAAGCCAGGATTGGAGAGGTTGCTCCCTGCGTTGCCACCACCTCCAAACGTCCGCGTCTGCACACAAGGCGAAAGTCAATTTCATCCAGACATTCAGTATGTACAGTATGAGGTAATGAATCAGGAATAACTGATGGACAGCTGTGTAGAGTCGTATTTGCCCCCAACACGTGAAATAACATTTTTCATTATTCATTTCAGATCGATTATTTCCAGCATGAAAATAATTGAGTTAACCTACGGGGGTGAAATTATTACAATGGACTACCAAGCTATTTATTATAATAACACGTTTCCCTTTCCAGAGCAAGCGGAGGAATTAAAATAAATGACCATTTCCGTGCTAAAAAATCTGCAACCCAGCACTGCGAGACCATATTTCAAACTAGAATATGAAATTAGAATCAAACGTCAGTGAAGCTGCATTAAACATTAATCCGAATTGTGATTTTGGCACTGGCAATTAGCTGGCTGAGAAATGCCACAATTACAATCTCTACAGCAGTACTTATTAACGTGTTCTGCAGATCACGCCA
>JAUZSV010418412.1:0-10908 GCA_034780495.1 Parotocinclus cesarpintoi
ACACAACTTTTCGGATTTCCTGACCTTTGATAAAAGCATAAATTCTCCCGGGGATCCCAAAAATCCTCCCATATCTCACTGACCGGCTTTTGCTGTGGCTAAGTGGCGACTTTTGGCTTCTTTTTCTTATTCGCTCTCACGTTCTTTGGTCAGATTAAGTGAAATTTTGGTCCAAATAATCGAATAAAATTACACATATATAATAGGATTTGGTCCGAATAAGCGGCTGGTCCCATTAACAGGATTATATATATATATATATATATATAAACATTATAAATGTAACTATATACACACATATATACATATTTGTGTTGATGGACCTGGTTAGTGTTAACAGAGAAACCAGTCCATTATTTTGATAATTGGTGTCCTTTACCCCCTTTGACTAAATCAGCAGCACCATTGATGTCACAAGGTGAGCTGTTGGCAAACTGGAATTTGCATGGTTGGTGTTTGTAAGGGAAATTCCTCTTCCTTTCTTTCTTAGTGAGCATGATTGATTTAGGGCAACATATGCAATCCACAAACAAAAATCGAATAAAGATGTTTTTGGTACGTCTTATCACTGGGACCAGGATGATGTGAATGGGCTGAGACCTGGTCATTCATGTAGAAGAGTTGGTGGAATGGTGTTTTCTTGCAGCTGCTATTTTCAAAGGAACAAAAGATTGTATTGTTTGTATAAAGCCAAACATTATCAGAGGTTTCACTGTCAGGGAATGGAGTGCAGGTGAGTGTGTTTTGCACCAAAATAACATATCTTGGTCTTTATTGAACAGTGCACTTTCTGTTTGTCCCACCCTGAAGCTCTGCTTCTTCTGGTTTTATGATTGGTCTACATCATAAACATGATCAGAAATCAGCGGCAGTAGATCTTACGGTTTATTTCCAATATCCACAGTGTACAGACGTACCATTTTATGATCTGCAGCTCCACTGGAGCCCCCAGGATTCACCAAACATCAATTATACAAATTATAAATTATATTATGTGAGGATCTGCTGCGTGTTATAAAATCCACCGCTCACAAAATATTTTTCTGACTGAAAACTCTGAACTCTTTCCACGTTCCTCAAAAAGAACGAAACTGCGTCACCGGATCGAATGGATGACGGTTTGTTTATTAACCTTCCTAATAATAAACAGCTTTATTCTCCTCCAGGCTCGATTTTATGCAACTTCTGCGTGTTTAGGTGAGGCCGCGACAACTTTCATTCCTACAATAATGTGTGAATTGCTTTAAAGGACCCTCAGTGAAGTGATATTTAGATATTAGAGGGTTATAGTTAATTAGCCTTTCCCTTTGTTGCAGATAATAGCGGTGGTGGTCGCTAATCTCGTGGCGGAGGAGAGGAGAGCTCATTCTATAGCCGTGGTGAACCTTTAACACATCAACATCGTAGGCATTAAAGCCTGGCATGTAATTCCTTATACGAGAGCTTGTATGTGGGAAAAAAAGGTTAAAAATAACTAATCAGGGAAAATATAAAAGATATAAAAGCAGGGGGGGGGGGTAGCAGGAAGAAAAAAAAAATGAAATCGGTAATGAGTAGACTTTGGAAATGCAGCCCTCTTAACATTAACAATTACTGTGATTAACAATGATACTCACAACTCATTTTTCATTACAGAGCACAAGAGATAAGCTTGTTTATATAGACTAGCTTTTCAACCAATGAGCAATTTATCATGGAGGAGCTCATGAAAGCCCATAGCAGCCCACAGCAATTAAAACCCTTCCCTTTGACCTTGTGACAGCCAAGGACCTGGGAGTCCACCAGAAAGAGGAAGGCATTTTTTGGCCACATTTAGAGATGGGCTCAAAACCATGCCTATTCCAATCTACCGTATGTGTTTGGGTTTGATTCTTTAACTTTAAATGCTTGAACACAGTCATGAATTCTTTCACCGTCCATTATAAACAATGCACCGAGAAGAAAAAAAATGCAAGATGTTATACTCGTAAGAATATAAAACGACTTCCCTCGCTCTTTACGTTTCCCACCTTAAAGCAATCCCAGGAAAAAAAAATGGACTGTGAAATTTGGCAGTAGAACCACGAAGTGGCCATCAAAATCCATAGTACAACTGTGAACTAATTTACGGTTAGTTCAAAGCCAACTAAGTTCATAATTATAGTATATATTTTGGCATTACAACCATAAAGTGGGCAAATGACCATCAAAATGTCATAGTAGAACTCTGAACTTTATGGTCAAACAGTGAGAGTTAACATTAAAACTGTAGTTTCACAGTATATGTTTTCTGGGGATGTGCAAAAGTCTTAGGCCACCATTCGATTTGTTATTTTAGGACCCAAAATACTGGATTAGTCACTCCAAATTCTTTGTGAGCTTTAGCAAATTTGAGCCTTTTCACCCTGTTTCCTTTGTTAGAAAGTGGTTTCTTGACTGCCAGCCTTCTAAAAAGTCAATTTAAGTTTCTTCAGACTCTCTACTTGGCTGATGAAGCTGATGAAGCTCCCGGGTTGCTTCAGTTGCTCAAGTGAAGAGAAGTCAGCACTGTATCCTACCGATTTGTTCTTTTTTAAATCCTGCAAACATATTCCCTGTATTAAGTGACAAAAAAGAAACGTAGATGTCCTTTATACCATTGTTATATCAAAGCTTTATCTAATGGTGGCCTAAGACTTTTGCACAGTACTGTACGTGTAGAAACCAGTGCTGCACATTTGATTCTGTTCTGGTAACATTAAGTTCGGTCTGAATATGAAACCTATTGCTGTGAGGCTGAGACATGGACTCTCATCCTAATAGAGTCCCTTTACATCCATTCCCTTCACTCGGTCGAGCCGAACTGGATCTAGAAAAGGTCATCACGCTGGTAGAATGGTTTCAATTTTAAATCCATAAGAGGGACTTTGGGAGAAAATGAATCTTAAGGGATTCACACGGTTCTCTTGTTTGCAAAGTTATCTGTGAAGAGAAAAAGCAACTTTTTACTTGATGTACTGGATCTGGATGACTGACCAGCCTGATCCAGTAAGTGAGCCTGGAGTGGAGGGAGGCCTGCACGGCTAAAAAAAATCACTGAACAGTAGAACGGTGGAGGCCAAAGGCCATTTTATAGTGCAACCACCGATTTAGTATAAGCTGTGCCCTGTCACCACTGGTGTGACCATTAAAGGTTAGAAAGCTGCCCTAATGGATCAGACAACAACAATGGTCTAAAGTGTTACGGTATTTACCACTGCTTTAAGGCATTTGTGTCATTTTGGCCGGGCTTATTTCACAATAACGCACCATTTGAGTACTTAACACAACCATAAAGGTAATAAATCACGGCAACAGCATATAATGCTCACAAAAATAATAAAATATCCTTTTATTTCTTGTGAAAAGTGTACTTGGGTTGAATCCCTGTACTTGAGTTAAGCATGTTTTATGAATTGGTGCTGATTACGATTCGATAATTTTATGTATTATAATAATTTAAAAGCTTGAAGACCAAAGACGATCCAGAAGTGCTGTCTTTAATGGACTTTCCTCCACCATAACCTGACCTAAACACCACTGAGCTGACCATTTATGGAGGCACTTGAAGACAGGGTACATTGAGTAACATTGCTGTTTGGAATATTGTGATATAATGCTGGGTTATACGGATCATTCAAACAAAAAAAGCTTGCTTGTTGAACAAAATATTGTATGTAATTTGAAAACAGATTCAAGTACAAAACGGAAATAGTGCTGATTAAATATAAAAAATGTGTCTGTAAGCTGTGAAATGCAACAAAGGCTACCTAAAAACAATAATTTCCCCAAGAATATCGTAATGAAATATTTTCTTAAGGCAAAATGTGAAAATCTGAGCCTTTTTTTTTAAAGAACAGCATTCAAAAATATTCCTATGAACTTCTAACCTTTGCAAGAAATGTTTTACGAATACGTTCAGTGAAATATACACTTCATATTATGTGCGTGTTACAAGTGGGTGTGGCTGAAATAGCAGAGCTTAATAATTAAAACGGGTGTCTACATACTTTTGTTAATATACCATAACCTATGTTCCGATGTCATATTTGTCACAACGATATCGCTAACCTCAATATAACCTAATATCCTTTATTTTGTAGATGTGGAGAAACTGGTTCATTTACGCATTTATGACCTTGAGGTTGGATTTCTGTACTGCTTTACAAGCTGGAAGCTCTAGTAAACCTGCAAATAAACTTCTACTACTAGTGCAGAATGCATCAGCTCGGGTGACTGGTAAAAAGTCCTCAAGTCAAGTTTTTCCTTGCCACTGTCGCCCTAGGCTTGCTCAATATGGGAATGGCCTTTTTAGATCATCTAATATCGTAAAGCTGCTTTGAGACGATGCTCCAGCGTAAAAAGCGCCATAGAAATAAATCTGAAATGACTCAAATCTCTGTAGCCCCTTCAGGGAGTGAACCTTTCCAAATTTTAGGTGATATTTGGGGCGCAGTTACATCTGGCGACCACAAACTCACCCTGATGATGGTGTTTGTGCATTTGTGTTGCTTATTACTAAAACATATGTCCTATTAGAACTTAATTGTTCCTCTTTACCAAATGGCGATTGATTCCTGGTATGCTAATCTCAAAGCCGAGAGCCAAATGTTTTATTATCAGCATTCACAATTAGAAACAAATGGCATCCAAACAGCACCGGCCTGGCACAAAGCCTCGCCTGGGCTGCTTTAGATTCCGTTTACAGACTGTCTGCCCTGGAAAGTAATGAGCCATAAAATTTAATTCAGAAATGATATTACCAAAAATGATGGAGCGATAGTGGGGCACAAAGGCCTTCGCGTCCGGTGCGCATCTTTACATTTGGCTCCAAGTATTTCTATTGATCGTGCAGAGTCACTTAATATGGCCAAGGATAACACTTCCTGGTCGCCCCTCCCACGCAGAGGCTGGAGAGCTCAGGTACTTATAAGCGCTGAATTGACCAATGTGTCTCCATGTAATTACAGGGATTTCCTTATCTTCCTCTATTTGCCGGAGCCATCCCGCTGAAGAAAGGCCACTGTTAATGCACGGCCCTTCTCATATCTCATTTACATTGGCCACTAATCCGGGCTCCATCTTGGCCTGGAGATAATGACATTAGCTCTCGCACTCGTTTCACACATCCACCACTATAAGAGAGGCTCCTTTATGAGACTGTGATATGGTGCGCAAGGAGATTTGCCTTTAAGACCAAAATCCTTGTTGGGTAAGTATGGTAAATACGTTCGCATTGCATTCCCGACTGATTCGGAAGACTGATTAATAAATAAAGCAAGCTGTTATAGCGATATTTAACATTCCTACAGTCGTGCGGCCCCGTAGGAACGTGC
This sequence comes from Parotocinclus cesarpintoi, assembly GCA_034780495.1. Taxonomy (NCBI): domain Eukaryota; kingdom Metazoa; phylum Chordata; class Actinopteri; order Siluriformes; family Loricariidae; genus Parotocinclus; species Parotocinclus cesarpintoi. The sequence continues at coordinate 5,334 of JAUZSV010418412.1, forward strand.
TCAGACGAGAAATGGCATGCAAAGAGGTTAGTACCCTGGTGTCAGAGTGAAATAGAAATTAATTTCATAGATTAATGCTTCAGAAAATGGGTTGACTCGAAGAGGCAGGGGTTAACGTAGCTCGCCGAGGCCTGCAAAATCGGCCACTAAGGATGCATAACAAGCACGTTAACCCGATTTAGTAACCCCGCGCTTGTTCTGGAGGGAAAACGCCGTATGTAAAGTATGCAAAGCTTTGTTTGTTTTTTGTGCATCTTATTTATTAAGTTATTTATTCTTATTCAGTATTATGCTCTTTCTCAGACTTTTCTGTTGCTGCACCTACAACTATAAAAGCCTGGCCTGTTTCATGAAGTCAGATTCAGCATTAGAAATGTCAGACAAAGTTAAAAACTCAATGATCTGCCTCGCCCTGTTTGGCCGTTTTAATGGTTTGTTCATTTTTACTTATCGTTTTATCTGGGATAATATAAGAAAAAGACGGCAGTGAGCTTTTTAACCTTTTAACTTTGGTTCACACTTGATATTTACATAATATACAGTTTGTACACATTTAATATTTATGAATATTAGCAAATGAAATAAAGTCATAACCATAATATGAGACGTCATCCATCCGAAATAAATCCTAACCAACCAGCAGCATTAATACCAATTACTAAATAAACCCGAATGCCACAAAGGAACACATGAGGCCCAGACCTGGTCTTCAGCAGACCTAAATTTCGTGTTGGGGGGTGGTACTCATTTCTGCGATTCAGCAGTGCGCCGATGCAGGGCAAGACTGACCCCTGAAAATTAGATAGATGCACCACAGACCCGCTATCATCGTGCAGCCGGCAACCGGCTCCTCTTATCAGCAGAGTGGGCTCGTTTGTTATTTCTCCTGGAGATATACCCCTCCACTCATCCCATTGGCCACCTCGGCCCAACCGCCAGCCAGGCCACTAATGAAAGTGGCTTTTCTGCAGGGGGACTGTCGTGACCCGCTTCAGATTAACACAACGCTTTATGTTGAGTACATGTGTATTTCATAATTGATTCCTAAGCTGTTATTTATCATTGCTTTAGGCTGATATGGCTAAATGAACCAGATTACTTGGTTAGTTAGACCACTGGTTCGTTCCTTGTGCTCGCTGTGTTGGTAGGGGACAAAACAAATCTACAGTAGTCTTGTAGGTTGTGTATTTTTTATAGCACTGTTAGACAACTTGAACAGAATCCGTAGAAACAACAATACGACCTTCTTGTGATTTGCAACGGATTATAAGATTGAATTTCTGTGATGCAGGTAGTTAATGCGAAACGATTCCTGACAGTAAGATACTGTTATTGTTATTAATTCATTAATTACTTAGAAAAAAAGGTTAAGATAGGCTATAGTTAAGGGTCTTGTTTTCATTGGTACTACATTCAACACTTTTCAATCAGACGTTCAAACCCGTTAAGCCTCGTTAAGCCAGCACCTTCCATATGGGTCGGGCACACGGGCATTTCTAGGCTACTTGCCATACTGGGGCACACACAGAATTTGGAGGGGCACAGGTTTACCTCACTGGTTGCCAACAGGTCATAGGATGCTCAGGCATTATGGGAAATGAGGAGCTTGTATTGAATTTGCGTGGTCTTAGGGTGGTCCAGCAACATTTTAATGGGCATGTGGCCTGATAAAGTGGGTCTGATGACACCCCTGTTCAAGCATCAGTCCAGGGATCGTCCCTCAACTCGTTCATGGTACATAAACATGGTACAGTGCTGCTGGAGTCTTTAAGCACTGCGTTCCCTTACTGTGGACACTATTAAATACATCTGCCAGGATGTTCTCCACAGGACAACGACAGGCTGGACATTTCTGGTTGGTGGACCAACCACATTTTCAATCCAGCAATGACACAGAGTGTTAGGGGCGCACCTGCGCCCTTACGCACACCTTTAGGGATAGTGGTTACCTTCCAGGGGCTTTTAGTGCCGATGGACACGTACTTTGGTGGGGGACCCTTGAGGCACTTTGAGGGTCTCTTGTCCTGTGTTTTTTTTTCCAGGAGTTCAGGAGCCTTTCGCTCCGCTCTTAATCCCCTTTTAGTTTTTCTATATTATTTCCCCATTATTATTATTATAGCTCGTTGAATTTCGTCTATCTCGCATCCTTGGGTCCTAACACCATCCAGCACATCTCGTAGCACTGAGGTGTTTAAACACTCCAGCAGCACTGCCGTGCCTGATCCACTCATACCAGCGCAACACGCAAGAACACAGAACCACCACGTCGGTGTCAGTGCAGTACTGAGAATGATCCACCACCCAAACAGGACCTGATCTGTGCAGGTTCTGTGGGGGTCCGGATCGTTACCCTGTGCTCCCATAGGCCGAGTGGAACTGAGTTTAAAACAAGGTGCACCCAATAAAGTGATCAGCGGGGCGCACGTGTGCGGAAGAATAGGAAGAAAGGAAAACGTGGCCCCAAATGTAGATTAATGAACGCTCCAAAAGACGAGAGGCTAACAGCGCCTGTCAAATTGATTGTATCACAGTATTCATAAAAGTCAGATGAGCCAGAACAGACGTTCATTCGTCATCCACGTGCTTTAGGTATCAGGTATTCTGTGCTCCTGCTCAACTGTAATGCATGAAACAAATCCCTTTGTATTGTGATCCGTTTCCACCAGGGTGAGCCCTACCAAGTGGGCATGAGCGAGCCTGAACCGTGGGCGCCGCTCCTGAAATAACGTCCTGCTCATTCATGAATTCGGTTAATAACTTCAGTCCTTTGAAAAGGTAAAACCCTGAAAGCCTTCTATTGTCGAGCGTCTGTACAAAGCTTTCACAATAAGCTCAGCACAGAACGTCTGAGGACTTCAGCAGCTCCGTCTCTCTGTTCGGATTCTCTCAGCTCATCAGTTTGTTTCTGTTTTTTTGAGTTTGAAAACCGGCCTGTTGTTTGTGATTGTTTCACCACAATGTACCAGCTGTTGCCCATTCCAGATACCCACCTTTAGGGGGCACATCTCCGAAAGAGACGAATATAATACGTATCGAAGCGTTTTTTGGGGGGGGAAATGGATTTATCGTTTAATCTTAACAACCCTGACCATCATTTTGGCCAAATAAGTCCCTTTTTACCTCTGCTTTTCTCTCTACTCTAAAGGCATGCCTCTAGCTTTAATTATGACATATTGATTTTGTAGTTAAGCCTTGTTTGGCTTAATGAAATCTTTTGTTGGCCCTAATTCTGTCTTCCATTGTCCTCCCCGAAGCGCTTTGATTTTTGTCTTCGCCTTTTTTGTGCCGTTTGAAATATTTAATCTCTCTTTGGTCATCGTCAACGTCAATGGGCTCCCTAAAAAAAAAAACGGCCTCTGTTGCCGTTTATCTTCAGTTTCCGAAAGCTCTTGCATTGACTCCTCGACAATCAATTTCCTAAATGATGTAATTATCTGCTCGTCTTTTTTGCACATTTAAAGTTGAGGGTTTATTTTAGATCAATCCAGACCACTTTGTGTGCAAATTGTGCAATTGTATTGCCTTCAGATTCCTCACAAATCCAATTGGGATTAAGGGCCTTGGAGTGGAATGCCTAATGAATGTTTTTCTCTTTCTCTCTCTCTCTCACTCTCTCTCTCCTTGTTCTGCTGCTGGATGGTGAATTTGTTTGTCCTTTGTGAGGGACGTATGCTACAGTTGCACTGCAAATTAGGCTCAAATCATAACCTTGAAGACCAGGTGTTCCAGGGCCGCAGGCTTAAACGACTCCTGAATCCTACAAAAGTGCTCGTTTGCAAACCCAAGAACTTTTCCTTCATGCATTCCCGTTCTTATCTGCTTACTCTTCTACAGGGTCAAGGAGGACAACCCTGGGCACACTTACTAACTCCTCTACACACTCTCACACACTGAGTACCCAGAGAGATCCATGATGAGTCCAGAGCGACTTACAACTCATACAGTTTAACAATTCAAGCAATGGTGGGTTAAGAGTCTTGTTTAAGGACCCAACTGTGGCAGCTTGGCAGAGGTGGGATTTGAAACCTGGACCATTAGGTCCAGAGTCAAGTACCTTAACCTTTCTGGGCTACCTCAGTTCCAGAAAGAACCCACCTGGGATCAAAAACAAGCTACCCAAGATGTTTACACACGTTTTTGGAAAACAAGCGATTTCTGGAAATGCCTCTCCAGTATTCAGTCATTCCAAAAGTTTCAGGAGATGAACGAGACTAACCAGCTCCACAAACCGATTGGATGTTCTGCCAATGACATGGTAGAACATTGGTGAAAAACCGCCCTGACACTCAGCATGTTAATAGTGAGACTCTACTGAAAAAGATTTAAAGGAATTTTCTTTAACCCTCATTAACATTGATCTCACTATCTTGTTTATCCTAAAGCACACAAGGTGGCAAGGTGCAGTGTGGTCCACCACCGTCACCTCGTAGTTCCAGAGACCTGGGTTTGATTCCCATCCTGGCCACTGTCTGTGTGGAGTTTGCATGTTCTCCCCATGTCTCCAGCTGCACCAGTTTCCTCCCACATTTCAAACATGTGCCACCGTGTCGCTAAAATGCCCACAAATAACCTGGCGTCCTGGATTAAGCGGGTATTAAAATGGATGTCTGGTTAGATTAAGCATGTGGTAAAGGGTGAGTCAGAAGTCACAGGACACCCTTTTAGTGCAGTAACAACAAAAGGGAAAATCATATCTCTCAACACCCCAGCAAGTAATGAGTGAGGGTGGGGTTATATTTTAGGCTATGTCCGAGACATGGCTGACCTTTTTGGATTAAGGGCAAGAGTTTACAAAGGGGAGATGGTCATGTAGGATATCAAAGTAGATCACAATTGCCTCAGAACTCGACTGGTGCGATCAGGTTTGTAACATGTTTTGTCATAAATCATTTAAAGTTCAACTGAAGTAAAGATGGAATCGATTATTCTGATGTTCGGGGACTTCAAGAACCGACACCCAGAAAGATCACCAATTTCACACAGCACTGCCACATCCCTCATAACCAAATTAAAAGAAACCTGGACTGTGGACGACAGGAAACGTAGTGATCGTCTGAAGAACCTCAGAGAAACCTCAGCTATGGTTAAGGTGAAAAAGAAAAGTCCACGATGCAGCACGAGACATGTCCTGAGACTTTTGACTCACCCTGTACAGTACATTTAATATAAATGACCAAACTGCGCAAGCCTATGTTGACAGTGGCAAGAAAAAAATCCAAACATACTAAAAACTATATACTATACACCATATTTAAATAGCTAAAAAGCTATTTTTAACAACATAGCGTGGATGAATGGGACTGTGGTAGCCTAGCGGTTAAGGTACTGGACTGTGGACTTGATGGTCCTGGGTTCAAATCCCACCTCTGACACAGTTGGGTTCTTAAGCAAGACCCTTAACACACAATTGCTTGAAATGTAAGACTGTATGAGTTGTAAGTCGTTCAGGATAAGGTCGTCTGATAAATTCTTGCAGGTGAAATCAAAAATTTTTGGAAACACTTATCTTTAAACGAATAATCCTTGTTAGCAAAAACGCAGAACGGGTTAGAAACATGGCTTCTCTTACATTACC
>JAUZSV010418423.1:0-10908 GCA_034780495.1 Parotocinclus cesarpintoi
GTGGTCTATATATACACTGAACAAAAACACAAATGCAACACTTTCTATGTACACAAAAGACCAATTGTTCTAAAATATTGTCCGCAAATTGGTCTGTGTTTGTGAGCACTTCACGACATGAAGATGCTGATTAGACAGCGTGATTGTTGCGCAGGAGCACATTAGGCTAGCCACAATGAAAGGTCACTAAAATACACAGTTTTATCACAAAGCACAATGCCACACATTGGAAATTGGAACGCTGACTGTCGGAATGTCCACCAGAGCTGGTCCCCATGAATTGAATCTTCATTTCTCTACCATAAGCTGTCTCCGGAGGCATTTCAGACAATTTGGCAGTAGATCCACCCAGTCTCACAACTGCAGACATCCAGCATCTTAACCTCCAAGATTGTCTTACCAGCCACCCGGACACCAATCTGTTTGAATAACCAAAGAATTTCTGCACAAACTGTCATAAACGTCTCAGGGAATCTCATCTTCATGCCCTGTATGCTAAGTTAAAGGTGTTCTCTTTGTGGAGAAATCCCGATTTTCACTGTACAGGGCAGGTTTCAGACTGGGTGTATGGTGTTGTGTGGGTGTCGGTTTGCTAATGTCAACAACAAACACAGGTACATTTTATCAAAAGCATTTAGATCCTGTGACGAGATCCTGAAGCCCATGGTTGTGCCATTCATCCATGACCACAACTCATGCTGCAGAATCTGTACACAATACCTGAAAGCTCAAAACGTCCTACTCACTGCACACGTCACCCGCTGAGTATGTTTGGGATGCTCTGGATCGGCACCGTGTTCCAGTTCCTGACGTGTTCCAATATGCTGCAACTTCAACACAGCCATTGAAACAAGTGGACCAATATTTCACAGGTCGCAATCAACAACCTGATGTGTTGCACTGTTTGAGGTATGGTGTCAAACCATATTGGTTTCTGACGTCCCAGGCCCCGCCCCCCAAATACAGTAAAACTAACTGCCGATTTCAGAGTGGCCTTTTATAGCCTAAGGTACACCTGTGCTGTCAGGTGGATGGATTTCAGGGAAAACAGTGCTTACTAACACAGACTTGGTTGAATTTATGAACAATATTTGAGAGAAAAAGGCCTTTTGTGTTCCTAGAAAAAGAAAAGTTCAGCTCGTGAACGAAATGGAAGCAACAACAAAAGTGTTGCGTTTATATTTTTGGTTCAGTATATTATTTACTTTCTATAAAGGATTGGCGCCCCGCCTAGGGTTGTTCCTGCCCCTGTGCCCAGAGCTCCCAGGTGGGCACCGGCTGGCCCGTGACCCCATGTGGATTAAGAGGAAGATAATGAATAAATTCATTAAATAATATTATTTACTTTGACATGTTTATTATGCTTAATAATTTAGTGTTACAACAAAATTAGTTGCACCCTAGTTCTAGTGATTCTACTATTTTCTTTGACGTGATTCATTACTCGTACTTGTAGTAGATTTTTAGAGATTTGACCTTGAATTAACTACATTAATGTTAATAAGACATTTTGCATTTATTTTACTCATTTACCACTGGTTCCAAAAAGAGCCTGAATTAATTAGAGATTTTATTTATTATATATTGAGCTCAAATTTGTTTACCCTGTGGTGTGCCTTACTTTGAGATCCAACTTGCTACCTTATTGGAATTAGCAGGATTTTAGCTAACGATTAGGCTTGCTTTTTAAGCTCTTCGTTAAGCATGTTGATTTATCTCAAGACCGCCGTCACTAAGGAGCAGGATTTGACTTTCACCAAGACTGGGATTTGTTACAATTCATGCTAATGTGCTAACTTGTAGGACCCTCTCTCTGTCTCTGACTAAACATGACAGGTCTCAGATCGGTCATGAAAAAACACAAACCGTGTCTCTGTACGGGATTGAATGTGACAGGAGGAGGCCTGAGTTAAAGGCCAGACCGGGCAGCAGGGTTGACGGGTGCAGATATGTGAAGTAACGGCGGGGTGTTAGATAAGAACAGAGAGCGGAGATGACAGGGTGAGAGGGTGAGGCTGATGCTTCAGATTTCTCTCGTGTCTCTGGTTTCACACACAGTAATGAATCGTTGCATCACAAGCTACACATAGAGGAACGAATTCTCTCCGTGTGATGTCAAAAGGTTTTACGTGCGACCATGCTACAGCTGACCTTTTTCTGGTGTTCGAACCCATGATGGATCAGCTCTTTTAGGATGTACTCCGTGTGCTTAATCAGTGCAGATTACTTAAGCTCAAGGACGTTTAATCAAGTGCTTGGACTTGGCATTCAAGGCTGGTCAGAAACACTTTTGTGCATCTCAGCGTATAAATGGCAGCGAGAAGCAGGACCTAAGCTGAAATGGGATTTGGAGCTTTTGCTTCTGCATTTAGTCAAATGGCTGTTTGGTTAAGCAGCAAGTCTGATGAGTAGCTCATATGTAGCGTGGTGTCTTAGCACAGCATCAGCAACTTGGCTGTTCGATTTCCTTCGATTCATTTTGAGTCCCGCTCAAGATGCCAAGTCGACATTTAAGCCCAGCGTCTTTTACTGTGACTTTTCAAACATGACCACTGGGATTAAAATTAGTCCTTAGAACATGCTTTTAGTGGAACAAATAAGCATGGAGGATATTATTTTTAGTGACACAATCTTTTCTTTTTTGGATGTTGATTCTTTTACAGAGCTGCCTCACAAACAAACCGTAGCGCAAATTCGAGGATTTTTCTAATTTCTTTTGGGTACAATGTACATCTAAACACAGCTACCACCATCTTTAAAATGATTCATACAGGATAAGAACACTAATTACAGTGTACGTGCCCAATCTCTCTCAAGACAGTGGAAAGGAAAAACTCTAGATGTGATGAGAAGAAAAACTTAGGAGGCCAAGACTCGAAATGATCAAAATCTTTTGAGAATTGAACTAAACTGTGCTATGGACACTGACTGGTGCCTTCGGGCAAGCGACTTTTTGGCTCCCCCTCTCTCCCAACCTATGAACTCGCCTTCCATTTACTGCTTCTCCTCCAGTCGCATCATGACGGGTATGTGTGAGCGCTCTATGTAGCTGCTATAGACCCAATGGCTTGGGGTTGGCAATTTGTCAATGTCATTATATGTGCTTATGTGCTAAGGAGTTTTTTTGTGCTCACAAACTGTATTCCTCGGAGGATAGTAGGTGGGCAGGGCTTTTTTTGTTTTTCTCCAATCTCTCCCGATGTTTACCATTTTTTCATTTTTCCTCAGTTACGTCTTCCTGGCCTGTCTTTCCACCTCCCTACCTTGTTATATTGTATGTTCAGACAGGTTTATGGTATCAATTTCGCTGTATATTGTACCCGCTACAATGTATATGTGAAAATAAACTTGACTTGACTTGAAACTACATAATACATTTATAGTAGTGGTTTCAATACAGAGAAGGTAAAAAGAAAATAGGGACTGTAAACTACAGTCTGCAACATCAGATATTTTGCTAACAGATTCATATGTAAATGTAGGTTATAATACAGGGTATAATTCTAATATCAGACCAGTGCAGACAACTTTTTAAAAAAAACAAAACAAAATTATTTTGAACAATAATATATTGGCTGCCGATGTATCGTGCATCACTACTTTTCATACTTACAGCATAAACACAAATGTGTTCTTCAGACTTTTTCACTCCATCTCAAACGCTTTAGCATCAGAGAGCCACCGATGCTGATGCCTGGGTTTGACTCGTGACCCTTTTGAGATTTAGGCATAAGAGGAACGCCTTCACTCGTATGATTAGGGACTGTACTACAGAAAGTGGTGTGTGTGTGTGTGTGTGTGTGTGTGTGTGAATACAGCTGCTTTAGTGCACCAGCACACACATTACAAGAAGAGATTATTTTCGTGTTCTGTTCCAATGATAAACGATTCTGCAGTAAAAGCCTTATTGAGACGAACAGTGGCAACTCACGACGTCAAAATCATATCCGTATCACGTCGGTCAGCCCAGACCCACTACGCGCAAAATGAGATCGCTGTCTGAACGTTGGCTATCTGTAAAAAATTTGTATTTGATCTTGGTTATATTTTATAGTTGATTGTATTGGGGTTTGCATATGTTTTAAAAAGTCGTTAAAAAACGTTGACTCTGGACTCAACTTTACATTATTTTAAACGTATGTTGTTGCCAATTTGAACATCAGTATAAGACTATCACAAATACTTTCATTCTGGACGTCTTTGAAATGTTAAAAACAGACGTGAAAATATTTAGAATTTTTTTATTTGAATGTCAGTAAAACATAGGTCTAAAAGACATTTTATAAAAGACTTTCAAAAGACTGCAAAAGCTTTCATTTTGGATAACTTCCATCACTGGATAAGTTGTTCAAATGTTGACTAGAATTTAGTAAGAACTTGTTTTTACAGTATTATGCTTCACATGCTGAGTACCTATACATTGTGTTGTAGATCGTTTTGAAAAACTTGGAATAATTATATATGGTCATATACCATTACCAAAATAATTGTGGCTTAAGACTTTTGCATTGTACTATACTACAGCAAATTGATGTAACAATACTCCCTTATGAGACAGTTTCCTGTAGGTCTTAATCTGTCACACGAGTTATGCTTTGTATTTCTGTCCAGTTTTTTGGTGATGTTCCAGAACCTGAACTAGACAGTGTCCCTTAACTTATCCTCTTTATGATATTATACAATACAGATCACCTTATTGCTTCCTAAACATCAGTTGCATAAAGGATCAGGCTGAAATTAATGAGTTTCATCAGGGGCTTTTCCAACTTTCATACAACCAATATATACTCAGTAATAAGTAACACTTTTCACTGTGCTTCTTCACACCAGATTTAAAGTATAATTAATTAACTACCGTTCCAAAATCATCTCTACATTTTATTTGAATCCTTCCAACATTTTTGCTGGCACCAGGATGCACAATGAGAAGGCGGCGAGCTGGAGTAGGGAATGTGACGCTCTGCTGTGAAACCCAGGTCTGGGCAATCCCATGGCTATAAGAGGCACAACGTCTACCTAAACATCGCCACAGAGCTGATGTCTTTTTTACGTTCGGGGGTAAATTTAAAAATTCTTTGACCGCAGTAAATAATGAGAGATATTACATTCAGGCCTGAATAAATCATTATAAACTGAAACACTTGACCGGTTTGTGAATACATTTTAATTTGTATGGTTTGCATTTATGGGTGAACCCCACTGTTAGAATACAAAAACAGTTCATACGCTGAATAGCTCTGTATCCCCTCCAAGGTGGAGTAACTGTCGTCTGTGGAGTTGAATGTTGGTCCAAGCTTCACTCAATCTTTCTTCAATCCTGTTCTGTTTTCACTGTTCACTCCATTAATCTTCAGCTTTGGCTTCCATCTCTTCAGCGTCATCATCTCCATCCACCTCGGCATTCTCTTTTTCCAAACGCTCAAGCTGTCGCTGCAGCTCCGTCTCATCCATGTCTGTCACCACTTTAGGCTGAAAGTGCAGTTAGACGGTTATTGAATAATGCCAGTTGAAAGTGATACATTTATCAACTTTACACCCACTGAGCAATGGATTACAAACACAGGTACTCATTACCCACTCATTCACATTCTGATTAAATCACACAGAGATGGGACTGTTCTGCTGATATTAAGTCACAACAGTCCACAAAGCTTACTGAGAATGGTTCAATAATCCAGTGAGCAGCAGTTCTGCAGAGGATGGACAGACTGGTTCGACCTGGCTGAAAAGCAATGGTAATTCAGAACCACGCTGGTGTCATGGTGTAGGGAAAGCTGTCTTGGCACAATTTGGGCTCATTAATACCAATCCATGCTGTAGCCTATTTGAGTTTTGTTGCAGACCATGTGTATTTTATCATGGTCACAATTAACCCATCCTTTAATGGTTACCAACCAACATGACATTGTATCATGCCCCAAAGCAAAAGTCATTCCAAACTGGTTTCAGGACCATAACGGATGAGTTCAGCAGCCTTCCCCATTACCACGTTCAAATCCAATAGAACACTATAGACTACTAGGAGATTTATGGCATTAAAGTACACACAAAAATCAAGTTTTTTCACAAACTGAGACAGTTAAAAAAAAAAAAAAGGCCCTACCCAGTATTAGTTTTCCTAATAAAGTGCTCAGTGAATGTTTCAAACTTTAGTCAGGCAGTGCACTAAATTAGCATTTTTATACCATTTGATCTTTTTTTTTTATTTTAATTGATCTCTACAGGATACATTTCTTTAAAATGACATTTCCTTTATATAGTCACACAAAAAATCATAAAACTGAATTTTTTCAAAACTGACCTCCATCTGGACGTTAAATACACCTCGTTTCTCTTCGATCTTTTCCTTAATGACAGCCATTGCCTGGTTCAGCATAGAAAGGCCCTCAGTCCGCTCCAGAGTTGTAGTGGTCATGACGTATCGTGGAGGGGCAATCAGGTTTATCTGAACACAACAGTTTGTATAATTGTGAAAAAAACATCAAGCCAAAACAGACAAACTATAAGTAAAGTTACTAATATAGGTAGTCTAGCACTCAACTCTAGCACTTTTATAAAATATGGCACCCAGATTAACAGCACTGAGCAAGTTTAAATGTAAAATTTATTTAAATTTATTTTTTATATCTATGTTGATCAAGTTCTTACATTATATGCCAACTCAGTAGTTTTGTATTTCTACAAAGGTACAGTACTGTCCAAAAATCTTAGGCCATTAGATTTGTTGTTTTAGCATATGATCAAATAGAATTATTTCTCAATCTCTTTATTAGATCAGAACAAGAAAATAATACAGAAAATGTTGCCGTATTTAAATCCTGAAAAAAGAAATTTATAAACAAAAAAACAGACCTGAGTATTAGAGACAATATAGGATCACTTGGACAGAGAAAAATACAAGACAACCTAAATCTAAGGAACAATGCCAAGAAGTGCTGAAAGAAACCAGGTTTATCCCAATATGATTAGAAAATATTCCAGTGTCTTGTGATGATACTGAACGTTTGGCTTTCTCTGTCTTCCAATGCCCCCATAAATGTTCGATGGCTTTTAGGTCAGGTGACTGTGGACGGTCGGCGCTCACTGTTCTTCGTTGCTGCTCGCAAAAATATATATATTCTCTAACTTTTGTGAGCAGTGTAGTTGTGTAGCTTTTGGTCCTCCACAAAGACGCAAAACAGGCACTAGTGGTCTGAGCCTTTTGGCTCCCACTATAGCCTAGTCAGATTGCTGCAGTCTGTATGGGTTATTAATAAACTCCATGGTTAAGCTGTAGACATGTCTGGACTGAACCATCTCACTCCCCCATTTACAAAACGCTCCATTAATAACCCCTGATATTAAACACAGCTTTACTTCCATAGCTTACATCCCCTCTGAGTTTCATACACTTGATTCTTCTTACCTTGATTGGCATAGATTCTGTGGAGCATCCCAGTCCGGCCCTCAAGGCTTCTTTAACAGCATCGATACCCTCATATCCGTAACAGGCCACCTCAATGTCTGATTGTTTAAAAACAAAAAGAAAGAAAGAAATTGAGAGTTACAAATGTATGTGCTCATTCCAGCAAAGCCTACACAAATGTGAAAACACTATTACTCCACTCGGTCATCCTTATTGTGACTTAGGCCAGACTTTTTTTAACGCTTGTTTTGCGGATCTGCCGCTGATCATATTTGAAGAATAAAAAATAAATATTTCTCGGATCTGCCACAGCACCAATGGTTGGAAACATTTTTTTTATCTATATATATATATTTAATACTTTTTCCACCCTCCAGTGGAGAGCCAATGTTTTTTTTCTGTTCATTTAATTTTTTTGTTTTATTCACTTTCATTTAATTGGTTAAATACATTTTATTTGTAAATATTTTTTTTTTTCCTCCTTCCTTGTATTGATTCCACATAGTCCTCGAGAAATTGAAACGTGCTGAAAAATAAAGAACCCCCCCTTAAAAAAAGTCTGGCCTTACTACAAAAAAACTCTATAGATACTATAGAACATGTCGTGTTTATAATACCTGCTCTGATTTTAACAGCCTGTGGCGTTAGTCGCCTGTTGATGTTATCGATCAGAACGTTTCTCTCCTCCTCTGTAAGATCCAACCCATCCAGGATGGAGGGATCACTGACAGGGTTGAGGAAAACAGCAAAAACACACATTAGTATAGCTATAGCCACTCATATATTAAGCAATGCATCATGCAAATCATTCAAAACGTATCAGTTGCCATTTCAATGACGGACATCGAAGCCTAAAGTTCCAGTACTCACGATACGGCTTGTTTAAAGGCATCGTAAGCACCATATCCTGGCTTCTTGTATTTTTCATCGAAAACCCAGGCAGTGCGCTGGTAAAGACTCTCCAGCTGCTCGTCCTTTGTGTATTCCAGCACCTCAGCCACATGCCTCAGAATGCTATACACCTAACACAAAGAACAGCCTCAGAACCTACACACCAAGGATGTCATACAACAACTGAGATAGAAATCATGTTGCTGTTTTTTTGAAAACTCTGCTGTCTTCAGTTATATTAGGTGGGGCTCGCTCTCCATTGGTCACTTACAGTCTTGGATTTGGTGAACTTGTCCTCACATTTGATGGCCTCCTCTGGAGAAACTCTTCTCTTTGACAAGTCAATATATCCTGTATTGAAAGAAAAAGAAGTTAAAAATCAGAACGGTCAACAAGAAACTATTAAGGCAATATAAGGATAAACAGCAATGTACCAAAAGTTGGTTAAATTTAATTGGTAACTTTATTTTTCTGCTTGGGAAATTTACACGTGGAACTGTGGTGGGACTGTTAAGGTACTAGACTTTGGACAATAAGTTCAGGGTTCAAATCCCATCTGACTTGTTTTTTTTCTTAACATGTTAGTTGATACTCTACCAAACCAGAATGTAGTCCATCACATGACATCAGAGCAAAAAAGCTCTTAAATTGAGCTAAAGTTGACCGATATCTACAGATTGAGATTTATTAGGCCAGACTTTTTTAATTGCTTGTTCCTCGGATGTCCCTACTTAAGAATCTACTGAGGAGGGAGGAAAAAATGAATCTTTTCAGCACTTTTCAATTTTTTGAGAACTATGTGGAATCAATACAAGGAAGGGGGAAGAAATAAAAAGAAATTTGTATATAAAAATAAAATTTGTTGAACTTACAATTAAATTAAAGTGAATCTGGAAAAAAATTAAATAAACAGAAGAAAACGGTTGGCGGAAAAAGCTAAAAAAAAAATAAAAAAAAATGTGTATGTGTGTGTTTTTATATATATATATATAAAATTTATAAAAAAAATATTTCAATCATTGATGCTGCGGCGGATCCGAGAAATACCAGAAAATTTGTTTTTTCTTTTTGTATTCTTCAAATATGATCGTCGGTGGATCCGTGAAACAAGCAATAATTTGATTTGATTTACTATTGAGTCACTACTATTATTAAAATACCTTAAAACAGTAAATAAATAGTGTTCTAAGAACTATAATCATTCTGAGCTCAATGCAAGACATAGTTTCACCAATAGCACTAAGAACTATAAAGTATTAAAAAGGTGCATTTTGTATTATATAATCATATGGTGTTTGCTGTTCAGGAGGAAGACGCCTTGCTGAGCGAGATGGACGTCACCGGTCAGGCTTTTGAGGACATGCAGGAGCAGAACATTCGTCTGATGCAGCAGCTCAGGGAGAAAGACGACGCCAATTTCAAACTAATGAGCGAGCGCATCAAATCCAACCAGATACATAAACTCCTGAAGGAAGAGAAAGAGGAGCTGGCTGACCAGCTGCTCACACTCAAAACTCAGGTAAACAAAGAACCAAGCACGAAACGAAAGAACGACGCTCCATGATTCCATCTCCGATTGCACGATGGATGCGCCAATCTGTTTTTCCTTTGTTTCAGGTGGATGCTCAGCTGCAGGTTGTGAGGAAGCTGGAAGAGAAAGAGCGCCTCCTGCAGGGAACCATCAGTGCTGCAGAAAGAGAACTGACCCTTCGCACACAGGCACTAGACATGAATAAACGCAAGGTACGTACACACTCGGCACTTAAGCAAACACAAAATTTATTGTTTAGTGATTGTTGTAACATGTAGTTATTGTTGGGAAGTCGTTTGGCCGGAAATGGTCTTATTTGGTTTCGACATCGAGCATAAAAAAGTTCTTAGCGGTTCTGGTAATGAAAACACAAGCAAACTTTTTCAGAATTTGAAAACAAAGATTGCAAAGCTGCATTAAAAAAGCTGAGTGCGCCAACTTAATTAATTATGTGGTTAAAACGTTTTACTTGAGGGACGTTTTGGCTTATCTACCCACCTCTGCACTCAACCCTAGTTTGAATAGAATGTACTGTTAAAATATAAAAATGGGATTTCTTTGTTACTATACGTGTGTGTCCAGGCCCAGGAGTCTGCGTCGTTCTCAGAGGAGGTCCGAAGTCAGCTGGAGGGGGTGCAGCAGAGACTGAAGGAAGTCAGAGAGGAGGTGATCGAGAATAGCATCTCCAGAGAGAAAGAATCCTTCAATGCACGACGTGCTCAGGTCAAAACACACACACACACACAAACTAGAACTACCACAGATTAATATAATATGGTAGTAATATAATAAATAATAATACAAAAATAAATTTCTAATGTCATTGAAACCATTAGAAAATTCAGATATACAGTTGATTCCGGTTAATGGGACCAGCCGCTTATTCTGACCAAATCCTAAAGTACCGAAACAAATCCTACTAAATGCGTCTAATGTTATTCGCTAATTTGGACCAAAATTCCGCTTAATCGGACCAAAGAACGTGTACAGTATGTAATAATCGGGGAGAAACTCTTTGTCTCTGGCATCACTACCCGAAAACTCCCTCCCCAGCCCTCTACTGCTGTGACTGTGGTAGCCT
>JAUZSV010418434.1:0-18673 GCA_034780495.1 Parotocinclus cesarpintoi
TTACAAAAGTCTGGCTTGAATTAGTGTGAACAGAACTTGATGAAAGTAAACCACTGAGTAGCCAGTTTGTGACTAGCCACTTTGACTAACTTAAGCGAGGTTTATTCAAATAAGTGCCACCTCGATAAGCTCACATTGTCGATTAGCCCCAGTACTACTGTTTAAACGTTTCTGAATGGATTTGTTTACAAAGGTTTGTACAGCCCCAATTCCAATGAAGGTTGGACGTTGTGTAAAACAGAAGATGTATTGCAAATCTGTTTCAACACATATTCAATGTAATACTCTACCAAGAAAAGATATTTAATGTTCAAACGGATTTGAAACAAAAAGATTTGAAAGGATTTTAAAAGTTTTTATCGTTTTTTGCAAATATTTACTCATTTGGAATTTGATGTTTGCTGCAACACATTCCAAAAGAGCTGGGACGGGGGCAACAAAAGACTGGCTTGAGGAATGCTCAAAAAACACCTGTTTGAAACATTCCACAGGTTAATTGGAAACAGGTAAGTGTCATGACCAGTTATAAAGACAGCATCAGCATTTTTTCCCTTAACGTCCTTACATCCCCTTTTTCTGCATTATTGGGTCCAAACTCCATTTCATAACAAATATAAAGCAATTTTTTAAAATAAGCATTTTATTGTATTTCATTAAACATGATAATCAGATCAGCAAATGAAAAGAAAACTGTTTCATGGAGGCGTTGTTTCGGTTGTTATTTATTTAGGTGAACAGAAGCATGTTAAACTGGACGAGAGTGCCAGACTGTTCAGTAGGGTGTATGGTCACCCAAAGATGGTTCTAATCCTTCATTGGAGTTCAGCTGTGTTTAATTGTATTGATTGCACTTCATTAGGAAAGGCACACACCTGTCTATATAAGACATCACAGCATGCAGTGCATGGCAATGCAAATGAAAATCATGAGGTTGAAGTAAGTGCCCAATGAGCACAGAGACAGAATTTGTTCAAGGCACAGATCTGGCCAAGGCTACAAAAAGCAGTCAGTGAGCACAGTGGTTTCCATTATCCTTAAAAGAAAGAAGTTTGGGATGACCAGAACTCTTCCTAGACCTGGCCGTCTAGCCAAACTGAGCAATCATGGGAGAAGAGCCTTGGTGAGAGAGGTAAAGAAGAACCCAAAGATCACTGTGGTTGAGCTCCAGAGATGCAGTAGAGAGATGGGAGAAAGTTCCAGAGAGTCAGCTATCACTGCAGCCCTCCACCAGTCAGGGCTTTATGGCAGAGTGGCCCCATAGTGGCCTATCCTCAATGCAAGACATATGAAAGCCTGCGTAGGGTTTGCCAAAAAATCACCTAAAAGACTCATGATGAGAGTCTACAGGAAGACAGGGTGCCAGGGGTCCACGGACAAGCTGGGACGTCGAGGGTCCATGAGGCAATGAGGGGGGCCGCAGTATGGTTGTAACGACTCCGTGCCGAAAGGTCCGTATAACGGCTGCAATGCCAGGGTCCAAAAGCGGCTAGGGAGCCGGGGTACAGCGTAAGTGCACAAATAACGAAAGAAACCAGAAACTAAAAAACAACCTGAACGGAAAGAAAGTAAAAGGACAAAAACGGGGAGAAATATAAAGGGCGGCTTTTGACAGCTGGGGTTCCTGGGACAGATTTGATGGCCGAGGATCCAGGGGCTGCCCTTTATGGCTGAGGACCAAAACTCAGCCAGGTACGGCTGTGGATCCAGGGGTGCCTCTAGTGGCCCCGATCCGTAGGCGACCCCTCTGGCCGCGGATCCGGACGCAGGCTATGCTAGCCGTGGATCCAGGGTCAGCCAAGGAGAATGAGCAAAGAGGTACATAAAGGACTTTAGCAAAAAACAAAATCAAAATTATTCTTTGGTCCAAACTGTTTAGAGATCATTTTTGAAAATTTTTAAGCCTGATAACAAGCATCAACTCTTTTTTTCTGAGGTCCTCAGAGAGCTTCTTTATTTATTCCATGATGCACTTCCACAAACGTGTTTTGAAAACAAGATAGATCCCTGTTCTGTAAATACAACAGTGCTTGATTGTTATCCAATTGATTGTAAACAATGGCCTTTAATTTCTCCTTTAAAATAACTCTGAAGATTTACATACTGTGCTGTCACCACTCACATATATTTAACATTTTGTTATTTTCCTCAACAGTGCCCAAAGTAAAAAATAAGTAAAATAAGTGCCCAAATATAATATATTGTTTGATTTGTTTAATTGGGTTAACATTTTTGATGTCTGAAAATTTTGATGTTGATTTGCATTCATACAGAAAAATAAAAAAAACGAAAGCGTTTATAAACTCTCAAGTACCACTGTATATCTTTAGCTCAGTCACATTATGTAGTTGTTGTGTTTGGATCTTGGAGTCTATGTGGTGTTTGCATGTCCTCTCTGTGTCTGTGTGGGTTTACTTCGGGTGCTCCAGTTTCCTCCCACAGTACATAGACATACATTAGGTTAACGTATTACGCATAGTTTGTCCAATCTGATTATGTATTATGTATGACTAGATTTGATATAACCTTTTGTATCAAAGTAACCTTCTGATTGTCATAAGTAGCCATTGATGCTGAAAGCGACGTTAAACAAACCAAATAAACAACCAAACAAACGTACTGATTTGGTTTTCTAAACATATGAACTGTATATGAATTGTTAAACATTGCTTTATTACACTGTTAAATGAGATAATTTAATGAGCAATCAGTGCAGTATTGAAACATTATCTGACATTGTTTTCTAAACTGTAGAAATTGGCTATGCCCAAGCCCATGTATCAGCTTCAGGGTGGTTAAATGAGTGTGAAATTGCTGAGAAACTTGCCAAAGTTCGCCTACCAAAGGCCCTCTGGAATGTAACTAATCCATGTTTCCCCACAGGTGTTTAGATAGGACAGATGTTTTTCTTTCCACACAAAATACTGTGTCAGAGGCCTGGTGGAGGGAATGATTAAGATCAAAACATCCTGTCTAGATTTCTCTGCTAGATCACAACATGTCAGATTTTGTGCCCTGACACTTCTACTGTTGAACCTGAAAAACCATTGAGCTGGAGTGGTAGGACGTGTTAGTATGTGTAATGTGGAAAAAAGAAGCTGGTGGGAAGCTAGTACGTCATTAAGTTAGGAAGAAGATCAGCGTGATAATAGGTATGAGGACAAGCAGAAATGCTGGAGCAGCAACCAGTCTTAAAATGGCACACAAGCTAGACTGCCAAAGCTGGGTTCTAAGTAGAAACGTAGCTCTCAGCAAAAATGGTAAAGCAACTGATGAACACTGCTGGAGCCTTTTAAAAAATGGAAATAATTAATACCAAAACAAGAAAAGAGATGTGCAGTGTAGTTGGGATTTTTGTGTTGATCTGAAATTAAATCTTCAAAAATATTTGTGTGTACTTGTTCCAGTGCTTTAGTAATTAGAATTGTAATATGAAGGTCAGGTGGGCATTGATCAAATATTGTGGTAGATTGGTTGCAATGCACCCAGTAAATTTGTGGTTAAACTCCAAATACCTCCACTTACCCACAACCCTGACCGAAATAACCAACAGTAAAGCAGGATACTTTTCTTTTTGATTAAACACAAAGTTTTATTAAACATATACAATGCCAGCATCAGCATGTGTTGCGCAATTTTTGGCTTACGCTGCACTAATGATGATGATCAGGTTTTACCACTCAGGTAAATTATATATGCTGGTTCTGCACTGCACAGCATGAGAGGTATATATGAATTGTGGGAAAGTTACAAATGAGTTTCTATTTGAAAAATCTATTTCTATTTCTATCTATTTGAAAGTTTCAATTTTAGGTGGAAATAAGATGAGGTGAAAAAAGATGCGAAAAGAAATGTCTTTTGAATTACTTTGTCTTTGCAACAACCAGAGAAACAGAAACAGCATGTTTCCACTGCAGCCACCACTGGTAAATGAACCTGTAAATTTCAGAATGACTTTCAACCCCTGCTTCCCTGCTGAGAATACAACAGGGCTAAAATAAAAGAAAAAATAAAGGTGTTTATTTTGTGGAGTCAGTAGTTTCATTATACACCAAGATATTAGGAGGGTTTTCACATTTTACATGATCAAGTGCCTTTTGCGTTGATTGTTTCTTTAAGAAACATGTTCTACAATCTTAAACCTGTTCCCAGAATGAAATGGCTAAAACTAAATCTGAAATGACATACAAATGAAATTTTAATTTAAGTACTGAAAGTACAATGAGTAATTGAAGCTATATAAACATTATTTTTAAAAAGTAGAAATTCCCTTAGAAATTTTGCACATTTATTAAAAAAAGATATTTGTTCAGACCCCTTTCTGTTGATGATCTTTAATATGTTTGAGATGACACTTTGCTTAGAGTGAACCTGTGGTAAATTCAGTTGAGTTGACATGATATGGAAAGACACTCACCTGTCTATATAAGGTCTCACAGATAATGCATATCGGAGCAAAAAACAAGCCGAGGAGAAACTTACTTCCCATAGAGCTTTCTGATGCACTGAAAGTTCCCAATAACACATTAGCCTTTATAATTCTTAAATGGCAAACGTTTGTAACAGCCAGGGCTCGTCCTAGAGCTAGCCATCCCACCAAACTAAGTAATCGATGGAGAACGTCCTTTTTTATGAGAGGTGACCAAGAACCAATAATCACACTGTCTGAGTGCCAAAGATCATGTGTGGAGATGTGGAGAATAGAAAATTCCAGAAGGTCAATCATCTCCTCGGCAGTCCACTAATCTTGGCTTTTTGGCAGAGTGGTCATACAGAAGGATCTCCTTGGCAAGATACACAGAGGCCTGCCTGGAGTTTGCAAAAAAAGAACTCAAAGGACAAGATTATCTGGTTTTATGAAACCAATATTGAACTTTTTACCCTCAATTCTAGTCATGTCTGGAGGAAACAAGGCACTTCTAATCACCTGCCTAATAGCATCCCTACAGTGAAGCATGGTGGAAGCAGCATCAAGCTGTGGGGGTGAATGGCAGAAAATCCCCAAATCCATGTGTGAAAACCTTCATCATACCCAAGACTGAAGGATGTAATTGCTGCCAAAAGAACTTCAACTCAGTACAGCTTAAAGGGTCAGACTACTTATAGCAATGCAATATTTATGTCTTCCTCTTCAATTTATTTGCAAGCATTTTATAATTCAGTCTGAAGACTGTTGTAATGCATTGCATGTAGATAAGATCCCAAAAGTTGGAAACAGACTGAATAGTGAAAGATAACATTTTGAAAATGATTAAAAATGAATTCTTTCTGTGCTCACACCTTGTTTCTGTGTTCTTCTTATTTAAAGCATATACTGTATGAGATTTTTAATAAAATGCATTCCCATAAGTCACACTTGGTTGCAATTCCTCTGAACTGAGAAGTGAACCTGCCGCTAAGCAATGCACCCAACACGCACGTGCGACACTGTGGGGCTGTGTTTCTAGCTTGACTCCTTACACCTCTCCTTCTACACAGAGTACCAGCTGTTCTTCACCAAGATCTTTATATCCATATTCTGTGGGATGTATTGATTCAGATGGAACACTATTGACTTACACCATTTTTTCACACTATAAACACCCACATTCTTTCCAATTCATCGGAATGCATTAGAGTTATGGGGAATCTGTTGAAACATTAGCTATTATAGTCAGATGCCTGGTGGTTACTGCATAACGTTAGGTTTGTGTTCGATATTAAAACCTCTCTCTGGTTGAAGCTTCTATGAATCGTTACTTCATGTAAGGCCTTACAGTTTCATATATTAGCTTCAACAGTTTCAAAATGTTTTTTACACATATGCATTTACATGTACGCCCACATGGATGCACATAATTAAAAAACAACAGCCTGTCCTAACAAATGGTTTAGTATTTAGATTGGCACACTCTTTGCTATTCATCTATTCTACATCCATTTATGGGCTTGGCTTTAACCAGCTCGAGCTAAAAAAAATCTTTTTCTTCTTTTCTCTCAGGGGAGCTGGATGGACTCGCTTGTGCAATAGAAGCTTCCACATCAGGTCAGTCCTCTATCCCTTTGAACATGCTTCAAACAATAGCTGAGTCTTACTATAGTGTGTGTTTTGTTTGGTATCAGTCATGTGGAAGGCACATGCTAATAGTATGAAGGAGAGGTGTTGACACCAATGGTTTGTTTAAAGAATGGTCTCAGCAGAAGCTGGTCATTTTTCCATTTCAAAGAGGAATGGAAATATTTAATATGTGAACAATGTTGTAGACCGTTGCCACATGAAAAGAACCTTTATACTTTTGCTCACAGTTGGCCCTTTTTTTAGAGGGATGACTTTGCTCAACTTTAGAATAATCATTTTAGGCTTTCTCATGTTCGTGCACAAGTAATGGTGACTTGTAAAGGTGAGAATATAGAGAAATATTTAATCCCATTGACATTTTGTATGAATGGCATTTAGCTGCACATGACTGTTGTCGTAACAGGAACTAAAGATGACAGCCTAAGACCGGATTGGGATTTACTGGGAAGATGTCTGGCAAAATGTCCAATGCCTCCCACAGGTTGCCCTTGAGTAAGTGTGGCAGAAGATCCAACAAGAGCTGCTGGACAATCTGGTCCTATCCATGCCCTGTCACTGTCAGTGTGTTTTGGCAGTGCTGGGTGACCATACACCGTACTGAACAGTCAAAAACATACTTCTGGTAACCCCCTGGAATATGTCACTTGCTACTCAATCACCATGATTGAGTTTGGATCTTATATGCCTAATCGAACAACTTTCTATTATCTTGTTTAATGAAATAAAACCAAATGCTTCTTTTTTTAAATAGCTTCATATTCATTTAAAATATCCCCTAATTTTTGTGAGCAATGTAATAACTGTGATTGTCCCCCATTATGGCACTAGATTTCCCAATCTTTATAGACTGTATAATTCTAGCAGTATAATGGATCATCTAATTTCCTTTCCTTTTTCTTATGAAAAATTGCCTCCCATTAAACACTTACTTTTCCCATCTCACTGCACAACCAATAAAGCGTATCATTATCTTGCCCTTGGATGGGCCTTTACTTTTGTGAGGCAGCAAAATTGACTGTATGTACGCTTAATGGGAAATGAAGGCAATAGATTCCCAGGTATGGCTGTGACGAATATGCTATGTTTTCTGGCAGGGATTATCCCACTTCTTGAACAAACTGAATCTGAACACCCCTAAAAATAAAAGTACAAATTCGAATTTTTGGTTGTTGGTTCAAAAAGCTTGTGTCTGATAAAATGAAATGTTTTAAATGCATGGAAAGTGTATGGCTTAAATATAGTATTTTAGCAATGAATACAACAAATACAGCAGTCCGCTCTTGCCTCATAAAATGGTATGAACCAAGTGACGGCTTTGTGGTTCACAGCACTCTTGTGAAAAATAGAGTTTTTTTGTTACACACTGCTTACAAAATTAGTAAATATTTAATTATGGGGTATTTCATTTGAAATATCCCCTATTTTTTGTGAGCAGTATAGAAAAGGTTGCTCAGAATCCCTGGAGCTCTGATCCTAGAATCATCCATCATCACCTCGCCATCATCACCTGTGTCTAGACAACAGAATCGAGCTGAAGGCTAGGCTATAAAGGCTCAACGCAGGAACAACCATAGACAGAGCACCAATCCATTGTACAGCACATTTACTCATACAAAATAGCTCTAGTGAGCCACTTTAGCATGGTCCATTACTCTAAAGCATGTCTTTGGACTGTGAAAGGACAAAAAATGCAAACAGACACATGGAGGACCCAGACCTACCAGTGGTACTCACTGAGTCACCATGCAACCCTGATGCTAGAATGGCTAGTTTTCTTTGCTTTGCAAGGTATTATGACAGACACCATTGTCTATTTCTCATTGGCATTTGCTTTGGGATACTAATAATACTGCTGTGTTGTTGTAGGCTTGTTGAAGAGTTTTTTTTTCCTCATGTGCTGTCCTTATCAACAACTCAGCACTGTTCCTGTTGCCTTTCATTTCAAAACTGTCTGTTGCTGCACATTTTAAAGAAAGGGGTGCCAGAAATGCAAGGCTACAATGCCTCTGTTGTCCACTAGACACAAATGAAGGCATGGAAAGGCAGCAGTTCACTGTTTGACATTTAGTGGTGGGTTAGTGAATTTTATGCCACCTGTCCTCTTGCTTATAATTAGCATGGTGAAGTATTGCACTTTGGTACAGAGGCGTACATGTAGCATCATTAACAAACATCTGGAGATGAACAGCTTGTGGCTGCTGCTTGGTGTGACCCTGAGTGGGGCGGCTCAGTGAGCCCAGAGAAGGTGAATGATGGTGGTGGAGGATTTGTCAGATCTGGGGCATTCCCAGGAGTGGCAGTTTGTCTCTGCTGACAAACTACACTCACCTGAAATGTTGCTAATTCGAAGCTTGTGGTAATGTGAACAATTTGTGTAGTGGTTGATGTCCTCTACCTTTTCTTTTATTTTGACTTTGTAATGTCTTCTTGTTTTAGATTGTTCATACAGTACTTCTGAAGGCCTGGCCTTCTCATGTGCTCATCTTTATTTTTATCTATTTTCTTCTCTTCTCTCCTGATGAAATATGCCATATGGATTCAAAGCAAGAATTTTGGATGACTAATTGCCCGTATGAACAATGATGACATTACACAAACACAAAGATGTCATTATTCATTTGCCTCCAAAAACGGCGCTCATTTTTATGCTTTCCTATAAATCTGAAAGAGGAGACAATTCTGCCACTGTTTGTTGGTAGAGGCTGCCAATTAAACCTGAAAGCGTAGGGTCCTTCATTATAGAAAGGAAACAAAAGAGAAAAGATATGATACCAATGGCAGATGGATCCATTGAGATGCATGATAACTCGTGAATAGTGAATGGTGAGACTTTGGCCAAGGTTAACAACATCAGTACTTTTCTGCTATTGTCACAACAAAAATTTATTGATATGCTGAGAGCTGCTCGCCATGCAGGGCTTCTCTATTTTCTTTATGGAAAGTTCATAATTTAATCTCAGATTTTCATTGGATAAAGGAGCATGGGATCATATTTATGTGTAGAATAGCCATAACTGTAGACTTTCAATTCAGTTCAATTCTCCACAGAACTTAAATGATGTGAATGTACAGGTAATCACAGTTTAATGACTAATCAACTCCGTCTGCTTTAATGACTGAGGTTTACTTACGATTAAGTATAATAGGAATGAAAAAGCTTTTAACTTAGTATGCTTAGAAGGTTCCTACCTTCCCCGGTGCGTTCGGCCATCCTCACCGGTCGCCATTACAAAGCCATTAGTGGGACGGCTTTATATCCACTATCTTAATTATGTCTAGATCCCGCTGCTTCGCGTCCTATAAAGGCGTGGCTTTTGGCGCTGTTCGGGGCCAGGTCATCATCATTCAGACGGGATTCCATCTCCGTTCAGTTTGCGAGTCTGACCATCGGCACCCTTGCGCCCTTCCGCGTTCCCTAGAGATAGTGGTAAAGTCCGGGGGCTTATTAGGGCCAATGGACTGGTATGGGCGAGTAACCCCCGAGGTATTTAGTTTGTTAGGGGCACTTTGAGGGTTTTCCCCGTCCTGTACTTATGCGCTCATCGCACAGTCAGAGCTCGGGCTCTTTGGTCGTCGGCACCTACCTAGCCTCACTCCAGCCGGGAGTTTGTTGTGAATAGGACATGCCTTTTTGCGCTTTAGCCACTTCCGCGATTTCTTCGCCCCCTCGCGCTGCTTGTGCGTTAGAGCTCACGCTCGCCCTCTGGCGCTGCGGCGTCCTTTCCACTCTTTACAGCAGCAACCCGGTTCTGTGTTAGAAGTATACCGTCTGGCGCTCTTGCGCTCTATTGAGTCGGAGTCTAGTCAGCTGCTGACTCGAGATATGCCCCTACTAGAGTAGCCACCGGTAATGACGCACTCTATAAGACGTATCCCGGTTTTGGCTTTTTATGTAATTGCATGCACATTCGAGATCACTTTCGCTCCTTGGCGTTTGGACAACCTCCATGCCTCGCCATTTAAGAGACGTCCCAACCATGCTTTATGCACGTTTGCCCCGACTGACGCTTTGGCGTCCTCTTGCTAGGTTGCGTTGCTTCCACTTGGCAACCTTGGCGTGTCCCTTTATCCTTTCGGTTTCATTGTGTTATAAGCCTTATGCTCAGCTCTTCATCCCTTTTCAGTTGTTCTATATTATTTCCCCATTCTTATTATATGTTGTGGGATATGCTTATCCTGCATACTTGGGTCCAAGCAAAAACCCTACCACATCTCGTAACACCTAGAATACAAATTTTAAAGTATCTTCAAAGACAACCAAACGTTATGATGAAACGGTCTCTCATCAGGACCGCCCCAGGAAAGGAAGACCAAGAGTTACCTTGTTACTGTTGCACAGAGTTAACAGAACCCCCAGAAAAGAGCCAACCTAAATGCTTCACAGAGTTCAAGCAGCACAATCTTAAAACCTCAACTGTTCAGACAAGACTGCATGAATCTGTACCTTATGGTCAAATTGTCGAAAAACCATTCCAGGTAATTACCCCATGAAGCAGAAGCAAAAGCAAAAAGGTGCCTACTTTAAATACTCCAAAATCTGAAATGTATTGTGGTTTGTTTAAATACTTTTAAGCTTACTACATGACTCCTTATGTGTTCCTTCATAGTCTGGGTGACTTCACTACTAATTTACAATTTAGGTGGGGATAAATATCTAAAAGCATTGAATGAGGTTTGTCCAAACATTTGACTGGTACTCTACATTCTTAAAATATATATATTAACATTTGAACTTTGGTTCATAAACGAGGTCAAGAAGATAAAATGTAAGTCATAAAGGTAAATAACTCAAATAATATGGCAGATTGTGTTGGTGCTACAATGGAGTTAAATTCATGAATAGCAACAGTGCCCCCTGGCGACCTATAGGCGCTTCCAAGACGATAAATGAGGCGCCTGTGAGTAGAAATTAAATAAGGAGAAGGTTCCCCCTGCTGGACCTCATTTGCTACAACAGTGTTGACGTTTCAGAGTAAGGCAGTTACGTCTTTCACATAATGTACAGTACCTCTGTACTGGAGTAAGTATACATACGCAGGAACAACTAAGTATTTTTTCTATGATGGATGCAAAAATAGTATATTATTGAATTGAACAAACAAACAAAAAAAAAGCCCAAATCAAGAAAACCGCAGTATAAGAAATTTTGCTATATTATTCACTTTTATTACAGACACATTTAAAAGATCCAGTGAAAATCAGCAGCTATATTACAATGATACTACATGGTATTCATAACAAATATACATGATATTAAAGTCTCTTTCACAGTGAAATGTACCTAAGAAATGCATGTTTCTTAATTGTACATAATGTAAAAGAGCTCAGAAGAAACTTACAGTAGGTAAACCATCACTGCAGCACTCCATCAATCTGGGCTTTATGGCAGAATAGTCAGATAGAAGTTTATCTTCAATAAAAGAGATATTTAAGCCCATCTCGTTGGCAAAAATGGAAATAAAAACAACCAAAAAATATAAAAAACAAACGCACCTAAAGGACTCTCATATTGTGAGAAACACCATTCTCTAGTCTGATGAAACCCACACTGAACTTTATTAATTCATAGCATTAATTCTACGCTTCATGCTTTTAGAAAGCCAAGCACTGCTCATCACCTGCCCAATATTATCCCTACAGTGAAGCATGGTGGTGGAAGAATCATGCTGTGGGGCTGTTTTTCAGGGACAATGAGACTGGTAAGGACTGAGGGAAAGTAAGGGATACTTTAATGAAAACTTGTTCCAGGTGCTTTAGACTGGGCCAGAGGTTCACCTCTCAACAAGACAACTGGGTTAGTGTAGGTGTGTATCATAGTGGTAAAGTGGTGCAAATAGCCTGTAGCATTCAAACTATGCTCATTTCGTATTAAAGGGCAAAGAAAACATTCCCTACAATACTAAAACCACCGTTTTCACAAGGCAACACCACACTATAAAGTTAAACACCCTTGCAGGAGATCTTTGCTCATTTCTGCTGCAATCACACCATGTTGCTGGAGAAATAACATTATTGAATATTTGAGGGTATTTAAGATCCATGTTTATTTTAAATGCTGAATTTAAAATCCTCCATTGTACTTGGTGCAGCTCCCAAATGACATTTCAGAGTCTGTTACATGTACTGCCCTCGAAACGACATTGCAGCTACTACAAATTGTCAGACACTGTCACAAGGAAAAAGCACTTAAGATCAAATCTTGAATCGTGAATAACGGGGACGCACCTGTGATTTGGGAAAACCTCTTCCCACACACATAACCCACAGCTCCCAGAGCAGCAGGCCTGTGCTCCGAATACAGATGTGTGCAATTTTAGTATAGTCTCCTCATTACACATCCATAAGTTTCATGATTGTACGCTTGGTATAGATGAGCTCTCTCTTTTTTGTCTAATCTCTGTATGTGAGCTTATATGCCTTTACCTGTGTGTTCCTAACCTGTACTGTACTGAACTGTAACCTAAGGAGAGTAAACTGCCACTTTGATTTCACTGCAGTTTTATCTTACACACAAGTATGTGGGAGACCCACAAGAAAGCTTGGAGGAAGTAGTAAGGAAATCACAACTCTCAATTACTTCCTCACTTTGTTGAACAAAAAGCATGCCTTCAAAGACATGCAGGCAGATTCCGAGAGAACTTCTGAATGAGTATTTGTGACAGATTTCTCATGGTAGCTGGTTAAATCAGCAAAAGACACTAGTTAGAACAAACCAGCCATGCTAACTGATTATTTGATTTAAACACAACAGTACTAACACTTTACCCTTACAGAATATAATTATACAGTCAGTTAAACCCTATATAGTTATACTTCAGTTAGTACACCTATCACTACAGCTGAAGACTTGCACTTAGTTTAACCTTGATACCAAACATGCTTCCAAAGGACAAATTACTATGTAAAACGTTATCACAATAATGT
This sequence comes from Parotocinclus cesarpintoi, assembly GCA_034780495.1. Classification (NCBI taxonomy): domain Eukaryota; kingdom Metazoa; phylum Chordata; class Actinopteri; order Siluriformes; family Loricariidae; genus Parotocinclus; species Parotocinclus cesarpintoi. The sequence continues at coordinate 12,980 of JAUZSV010418434.1, forward strand.
TACAAGTAAATGCTGTTTAATAACCACCCAAGCAACATCCACTTTAATTGAATTATTTAACAATTGTTATTTAACAATTAAAATACATTACAATAGAAAATAAAAACCTGGCATCTCAACAGCCAATCAATACTGGGTTTAAAAGCAAAGGCAAATGTTTAAGAGCAATCTACCTATCGGCTATGTCCTCGCTTGCTTGTTAGTGCATGTGTGGACTACAGACTGTTCTAACTCTTGACGTGTATAGTGAATTCTGGTACATGTTACTCATGTTTGTATGAGAAATTATTTGTCATAAACTGTAAATACCATTCATAAGTGTATGTGGCTTTAGAATTGTAAATACAGTCGAATCCAGTTAATTGGACCACCGGTTAATGGGACCAGCCGCTTATTCAGACCAAATCCTAAAGTACCGAAACAAATCCAATTATATATGTGTAATGTTATTTGCTTAATTGGACCAAGATTCCACTTAATCGGACCAAAGAACATGACAGCGGATAAGAATAAGAAAAATAAGCCACAAGTCGCCACCAATTTATGAGAGGATTTTTGGAATCTCCGGAAGAATTTCTGTTTTTATCAAAGGTCAGAAAATCAGAAAAGTTGTGTTGAAAAGAACAAAACCAGCGGCAGGTGAAAACTCCCACCACTTTCTTTCCCACAACGAAGCACCCAGTAGCCAGCAGTGTGGTTATTGGATCCATCTGCATCGAATTGAAGTCAAGCGTAAACTCGAGTGTCCGGCAGCACGTGCAAGAAATTCCATAAGAACGCTTTAGTCAGTGAACTGTGCATCTCTTGTCTCCCCTGCCAAAGTGGATAAGATCAAGCAACAACCATCAAACACTAGTCAGCGTCGGTTGGTGGAAAATACCGGCTTGGCAAAGACGACCATTGCGCGTTTCAATAAACAAAGTTGGTAAGCAACAGTAGACTTGTTTGTACGTTCGCTATACGTGTAAATCGAACAATAGTAGTTTAATAGACATTTAATATGTTACATAGCATGTCTCGCCTTGTAACAAAGGGCATGTTCATTTAATCGGACCAGTCGGTTATTAGGACCAAAACGGCTGCGTCCCGATGTGGTCCCATTAACCGGAATCGACTGTAGTACTCCTTTGTTTGTCCCTCCACTATCTGTACATTTTCTCTAACCTATAACTATATAAACTGGTTAACATTCAAATCACTGAGTCTCATCTGGCTGATCTTCTGTATTGTTTAGAGTACTGTCTATCAGTGATTTGTTTTCCCTTATTAGTCAGTTCAATCACTCTTCAATAAGTTGTGTTGTGCCTCTCTCATTAATTTATGTAATGTTTGCAGACGGTTTTCTCATAAAAAATACCCTTTATATTTGCATTACAGTAGCTTAAAAAGACTATGATATGTGACTATGATTATGTCTGGTCAACACCATTTTGGACCTGTTTCACAGAACATAATTAAATGATGGAGACCTGTACAATGTTTTAAATTCAGTAAGGAGAACGCACAAACTTATTATAGAGCCTGACAACACTGCACTTATTTTTTCCAATGGTTATATAATTACAATGTAGCTTAAATGCCATCTGATATATTGTCTTATACCAAAATTATTTAGAAAATGCAACTTTTCTACAGTCAGGAAAATGTAATACTTCTCTACACTGGCGTAAAAAGAAAGCTAAACAAAAAATGTGGGACATAAGATATAATTAATTATTAATTAATAAAATAAAATAAAATAAAATAAAATATCAATTAAATAAAAGAAAATAATTATTTTTTATTAAATGTCCCATATTTTTTGGACATGGGGAAGTAATCATTTTAAATTAGATCAATGCATATTTATAATATCCTCATATTAATTAAAAATGATTGTCAATATTATTATAGATGAGGCCTTCTGCTCTACTGTAATGAGCCAATAACAAGTCTATTCCAATCACTGATCTAAAAAAAAAGAAAACAACAAAATAAATTTAAAAGAGTGTGCCCAAACCAGTATGTCAGTAACTTATGTTTTCCTTTTAATCATGTTTATAAAGGGTTTTCTTTTTTTCAATTATGCTTTCACTAAGAATTTAAGTAAACGGAGGCTATTTTGTGTTGTTAAAAACTTATTTAATACTACAGCCAATGTCCATTTGCTTCCTTTCTCTTTTGTAGTTGGGACATCCTACTAGCATATTTTATAGTGACTGGTGTGTTGCAGGATCTTCTTTATAAGAGAGTTGGATCCTCCAATCAAATAGCAGTTGGGTAATTCAGAGTGGCCTATGCAGCATCTAGTATAGACATTTTTATCTGTTGAGTTTTGGATACAAATACATTGTCAATGATGTTCTCTTTTAATATACATGGTAATTTATGATTTTATGTCATTTAATGTTGGAATTTGGGTTGTTATTTCTCAATGGGTGGTCTTTGCTATGGTCAAGCGACATTTTATTAATCGAAATGTTAAATGTCGAGCATCACTGGTGAAAGCCATTTGATATAATGAAACTATAAATTATAAATCTCATCTTATCTGAGGTCTGTCAGTTGCAGCGTTGCGTGTTGGTTTCTAGCAGCGATAAGGAAGTTGTTATTAATAAAACTTGAACAACCCTTAATATCAAAAGATATTTAGAAATCCAGATGGTTCATTTATTCAGGGTGGATATTTCCCGAAAGGCTACGTTAGCCTCTGTCTCTCACCCACTAGTATTTACAATAATCGTGACATAGATCCTAACCTCAACGTAAAGAAACTGAAATGGTAATGAATTCCTTCAGGTAGCTGTCACAACAAAAGGTGCTGAAGCTGCATACTTAAATTGCTGAAGAGGTAATGTCTCAGCAGTGTAGTGGTAAGACTCAGTAGTGGTAAGCCGTCTCATTCAAATTCCAGACTTGTCTCAACTGCCAATAATTATTCTGAAATGTGTGCCTACAAACGGAGAATACAGGCCACAGGAGCATGAAAGCAGACTGTTAATATGTAAGGCAGACAAGTCCTTTATACCTCAACTGACCACATTTCCGGAATTATTTGAACCAAAAAGCAATAGCGTAGCCATGCATTTTCCATTCCATTGGCAGCTATGACAAAGTATCTTAAGTAATTTTCCACTATACGTAAAAAAAATAACCCAGACAAAACAGCCCTCTTTTGGCTACCCCAACCAATTATCAAAAGTCCTTATTTGCTGATGATTTAACCGTAAGCTAAATGGAAGTGATAAAATGGTAATACCAGAAATAAATTTAATGGGAAGTTAGAAAAATATGCTTTACTTTCCTTCAAGACAGGGGAGTGTCAGGGTGAATAGGAGTGCAGCATGCCCCAGCAGTCTTAAAGGTCAGGGAAGAATCTACATGGAAAATGTCTCCCTTCTATCCTCCTGTCTCTGGTTCACAACCCCAGCCTTGTGCAAGTCTTGTGCATGTCTAGATTTGTGAAGTGGGTGTGGGCCATTATTTGACAGAGCTTGTAAAAAGCCTGTGTGGCAAAACGAACAACCAAAACACCTGGATCAATCAGCTGTGACTAAAGGTACCAAGCAGAGGGTATGTATTAAAAAATTCTTATACCAGCAACAAGATTGTAATGGTAATGTGCCTTCAGACTAAATTATTATTAGTCTTTCCCTGTACTCTTTTGTGTAAAAATAAAAAGCACGTCTGACATGTCTGAGAAAGAGAGCCAGACTAAGAGACAAAAAGAGGCACATTTGCAGTCTTATATCATTTTCTGTAATGACTATTCCTAGGACTAGGGAGCAACGATTAAATCAAGTGACTGATGTGTGACTGCTTTCCATTTACTATATAGGTAATAAAAAAGGAAATATAGAGGAACTACAGAGGAACTGTATACATAGGAACTTAAATATGTAAAAACCTTACACAGACCACAGTCAAATTTCCAATCTGATTTTTGTTGCTTTGCAGTACTAACATGAACGTGGGGAGGCAGATTCAGACACACAACCAGATTAAACACATCTGATCTCAACATGATCAATTCAGTGGCCATGGACTGATTTTTGTATTACCACAACCATGTTTAAAGCAAATGCTAAAAAACGTAAGGTATTAATGCTTGTGCTAGTGATGAGTAAAAGACATGGCCTAAAGTTATGGCACTGAGAGTGAAACATGTTCAGCTTTGAGTCTGTTTCATCAATACGTTTTGGAGAACTTATGTTCAAAAAGAATAAGAAGGATGAACCATGTAATCCAACAAAATTTGCTCGAACAGTGATGTAATTTAGCAAACATAATGCAGAATATACAATGGCTTCAGTTTACGATGATTCCTTCAACAGTCACACAACAGTCAAACTGTGGCTGTTTTTTTTTTGCAAATCAAATGAGGTGCACCCAAGGATGCCATCACGTCTCTTACAATATTCTAAATTTCCAAATACTGATGACAAACCTATCCGACTCACTACAAGCCCTGCTAAATTCAAAATTCAATAAATCCTCCTAGTATCATGCAACAGACTACTATTAAAGCCATTATACTTTTCACAGCTTATAGACAAGTATTTCAATTTGAAAGTTGTTTGATGTAAGTATTCTACTGATGAAATTATCAATCATTTTTCTGTAAAGATTTTTACTTAAATGTGACTAATGGGAAGAAAAGGGCTTAACTTTCCTTTTCGATCAAATAATTATCATTTCAGCAGCAGAGAGTAATTATGACCAGTAGTTATTGATAGTAGTTTGGTTTTCCTAAGTCATTGCTTTAGGACATTAAGCCATGCTAAGCTTTGTTCACATTAAATTAATACAGCATTTCAGCTAAGAGACCAGTAGATTAAACACATTACATTGCCAAACTTCAATATTATGCCGGTGCTTTAGATATTTTACGATGGCGGTGCAATCTCCTTTACAAAAAAACCTTACCACACATACTGCATTGAGTTTCTCTCTTTTAAAAAAGCGCCAAACTTTTGAACACTTTTGAGTGTCCATATTCCGCAATGTGGAGCATATCAATGCAAAACTACTTTGTGACGTACAAGATCACATGATGAAGGAGTCCTGGCTAACCAATGCATTAATACGATAATACAGACGTACTTTTGCACTAATCGTAACTGCATATTTTAACCATAAATCAGTGTAATCGAGATTTAGAATTTTTTATTTAAAAGTTACCTTTTCTATGAACTATACATTTTCTTTTTGTTTTTTTTCGGTAGCCAACCCTACACTACATAATTACAGGTATATTCTGTGAAACAGGACCCTCATAGCCCCACCATAACAGTTTAGATACTATGCACAGTGTCTGTAATATTAAGTAATAATAATATAACAGTAATAATTATTAAAACACAATATGAAAACATTTAGTACTATACTTTTCTGTACTATACTTTTCTGTTCTCTGTCTTAAATCCTAAAAGGCTGCCTACATAGACAGCAATTTACATCATAGTGTGCTGGCTCCCAAAAAGAAGTTTGTTCCAGTTCTTAGTTATCTTAACAATTCTACCTAAAGATACAGTATCTCACAAAAGTGAGCACACACTCCACACATTTTCTTAAACAATTTTATTATACCTCTTTGTGAAACACTGAAGATAAGACATTTTGATACAATGTAAAGTAGTTAGTTTACAGCTAGAATAACAGTGTAAGTTAGCTCTGCCCTTTAAATAACTCAACACACAACCATGCATGTCTAAA
>JAUZSV010418435.1:0-10908 GCA_034780495.1 Parotocinclus cesarpintoi
ACACACACACACACACACACACACACACACACACACACACACACACACACACACACACACACACACACACACCTGTTTTGTGATTGTTCTGAATGCATACAGATTTACTGTGTGGGCATAAAAATTCTGCATTAGAGTTGTTATCCATCTAAAGCAGCAGTGCATGTAATACTTATTACAGAAATGAATAACTAGCATTGTTGAGGGATGATATACACAATGGGGACAAAAGAGTTAAGTGTGTTCCTGTTTTGGCACTGAAGTAAATTACTTTTGTTTTTTTTTTAATGAAATATCCCATAATGAAATTTCTCTACTCATGTTGTTAGTCCACCTTACTGTTATCTAATGATCAGAAACTTTACAGAATAGGTACTATTTGGCTGGTGGGACATTCTCAGCATTACACTGATGTGGTGGTGTATTAGTGTGTATTTTGCTGGTTTGATTGGATTACACACAGCAGTGCTGCTGGAGATTTTAAACACTGTGTTCACTTTCTGTGCACTCACTCACTATTAGACACATCTACCATATTGCTCCACGTTGTAGATATCAAGTCAGAGACAGCAGCTCATCTCTTGTTGTATCATTTGTATATATATTTGTATAGTTGGAGTCATTCTCTAATTCTTCAGCGGTACACACAGGATGCTGCCAGCAGAATGCTGGTGGCTGAAGATTTTTGGTAGGTAGAAAAGTTTCAGTCCAGCAGTGACACTGAGATGTTTTAAAAACATTGGCAGGACTGCTGTGTCCGATCCACTTGCACCAGCAGAACACTACCATATCAGTGTCACTGTAGTGCTGAGAATGATCCACCACCCAAATAGTACCTGATCTATGGGGGTTTAGACCATTAGAGTAAAGGGGCTAACAAAGAATATAGAGAAACAGACAATGAGTGTAGAAAAAAGAAAGTGTACTTAATAAAGTGATCAGTGAATATATATAACCATGACTATAAGCCTAATTTAATCTACTTAAGCCATGGATAGAAAACTTGAAGTGCTGATTGTTTTTGACTGGTATGGTGTGGTTTATGTTTTCAGGTCTTAGATAGATTTGGTTTCCTTTCAAACACAAGAGCTGTGTAAAAGATAACAATGCAAAGCCTTGGTTGTATCAAGTCTATACTGTTAGAACTCATTTCACAGCCCAATGTTACACTGTTACTCTGGTTTTCTTATTCAAATGTCCAAAGGTCTCAATGTCACTGCTAGTGAGCCCTAGTTTTTGTTCCCCATTCATGAGACAAATACTGAAGAATTCTGCACTAATGTTGGATGCAGGCAATGTTCAAATTGGACATACTCTCAGTCGATTAGCTGTATCAAATTGCACAATTTGTGCACAGTGGTAGCATTAACACTAGGCATGGTCACATCTTTGAGCATTTCATATACAGGCTTGTAATATTTCATATAACAGAGCAAGCTGATAAGTGCTAATGAATGCATGTTCAATTGTGTGTATGTGTGTGTGTGTGTGTACATCATGAGACATCAGTAACTGCACACCTGTTTGAGTTCCATCATACATATGAGAGACTCAGCTCACAAGCTTGTATTGCAAATTTAATTCTGCAGTCGAATGATTAAATTTGACACTGGTGTCTGGACCAATTCGCAGCCTGCTGTTTATGAAGTCAGCACATGCCCTTGGCCAATTTGTTGCAGATGAGTCATACCTGCTGGAGGAAAGTAGTTGGACCGCTTGCTGTGACTTTACATTATAGACCATTATAATTTAAAGGGTAAGAACTCACCCAGATTTATAATGTTGTTCTACATATTTAAAGCATTTTTCATGTTAATGAAAGACTGTAATGAAATGAAATGTAGTCTTCGTGCTGTATGGCTTACCTCCTCTGGCCTCCATACACAGTTTCAGTGACTGATGCTGTCTTTCTCTAGCCAGGTCATCGTAAGGAACAGGCATGTTTTAGGCTGTCTTGAGTAGTGAAACAGTTTGAAAAAAAAAAACCAAACATATAAAACCCCAATGTATATGTAAATTACTAAAAATGAATACAGTAGCAAGCAGACCAGTTACATTGACATGTACTTGTACTTGTACATATTATAGATGTCTACACAGTCAAACTTCAATAAATATACATTGCTCACAAAAAATAGGGAATATTTCAAAATGAATATAAAGCAATAAAAAAGAAGCATTTAATCTTTTTGTTAAACAAGAACATAAGAAAAGCAAACGACAGGTCAAAGAACGTTATGCGTCTATAATGCAAATGAGATGCAAAAAACACTTACTTAATTGGTGAAAAAGCACTACATAAAAGGCAAAAAGTGCTGAAAATCTGAATGTTCCCTGATCTTGAAAGCCATAAGAAATCTTTTAGCTGGTCGAACACAGACAACAGTGGCAACAACACTTGGAACATCCCAAAGCATAATTAGCAGACTGTGGTATTGCTTTCAAGAGACTGGAACAGTGAAGAAGACTAGGGCAGAGTCACCCATCTGCCACAACAGCAAGAGATGACCGCTACTTGACCTTATAGGCAAGAAGGAGCAGCCACATAAACCAGACGGTTTCCTGCTGCCACTGGATGTGCACCCAGATGATACAAAATTGTGTTGGGCTGCATGCTCAATGTTATGTATTATATTATCTGCTCAACACCGTTGAACCCATAGAAGGTGGGCTGATGAGCATCATCATTGGACCAGTGATGAGTGGTCAACTGTCCTCTTTTCTGATGAGTCACGGTTCAGTTTGCAGCCTTTCGTGTTCTGATTTGGTGTGAATGACAAACACAGGAGAATCCAAGTCTCTTGTAAGAAAGGGACTCCTTCAGTGGTGGTGGAATCATGGTTTGGGCTTCAGCATTGGTGGTTGTACTGAGCTCCACATAATCAGAAATGGATCGCTGACTGCTGTCAAATACCGAGATGAGACCAAGTGAGAGAGCAGTCGGCGGAATACAGTGCCTTCCACCACTGAAAAAGGCTGGTCATCTAACCAAATGAATTTAATTATTTTATGGGTTATTTGCTTAACCTTCTGACTGTCACGCTCACCCAGATGAGTACTGGCAAGTGTGGAATGCGTTAATTGCCATCTGACTGTTGCTGCTCCAGGTGCTTCTTTTTGTTCTCTGCAGTGAGTCTCGAAAACTCAACATACTCCACCAAGTGTTTGTTCTTTAAATTCTGTATTAAATGAGTTGTGTTGAAGCCTTTTAATGTGCAGGACTTTCTCATGTACCGTGTAAAAGTTCCACAAGGCAGACATGTTTGTTTATGATTTGCCACCACACACCAGCACAATGTAAAGGAAAGGGGATGGGGACACAACACTGCACACAGGGCCTCTGCAGGCTACAAAGTACAGGTGATGGGTTTTTGTGATCAGCAATGGAAGACATTTATTGGCATACACCGATCAGTTGCCAAGGATCATTTGTCAAGGAAATCGGCCGATTGATCGGAACACTGCTAATTATTATTATTATTGATTATTATTATTATGAGTAGTAGTAGTAGTAGTATGGTGATGATGCTGATTATTATAACATAATTCATCATTTTGGCCACTGTTGGCTAAACTTGCTTAAGCTTAGAAATCAACAGGAAGGCCAGCAATTCCATATCTAGGGATTCTAAATGTTGCATAGATTACATCATAGATCACAAGTGACAAATGTCATCAAGTGTAGCTTTTTCTTTCACAAAAAAATACATCAAGCTATAAAGTAATACCATACTGTAAATATCAGGCAGACTTAGTACCCCCCATCACTTTGATTACATTTATGTAGTATTAAATAGTTATGTGGGTATGTATAGATGACCAAGCTGACCTGTTCAAGTTCTTACTGAACATCACAACAGGGAAGGAAAAGGTGATTTAAAAGTTGCATGCTTGTTAGTTCTAAAAGGGTTGGTCTGATTTCAGCATTTGATCTACTGAGATTTAAATACACAGACTTCTAGGTTTTACAGATAATTGTCCCAAAATGAAAAAAAATATCCAGTGAGTGGTAGTTATTTGGGTGAAAATGTGATGTTGATGCCAGTGGTCAGAGGAAAAATACAAGACAGTGGTTTAAGCTTAAAGATAGACAGCAGTATCTCAAATCCATAAGTATGCAGAAGAGAATCTCTGAATGCACAACATATCAAACCTTGAAGCAGTTTGGCTACAGCGGCAGAAAACCACACTGGGAGCTTCATGATTCATATCATGGATGTGCAGCTGACAAATCTGCAAAACTGTGATGCTCTTAAGTTATTATGGAACAATGGTTCCAGAACTGTTTCGAATCTATGTCACAAAGAATTAAGGTAGCTTTAAAGACCAAGGAATCTCCAACCATGTCCTAGCAAGGTGGACCTACTGTGGCCGGGGGGAAATGAGGGACAATCTACCACACACTGTAGTCTTTGCAAAAAACTTAATTGCCCCAGATAGGTTTGTAATGGTCTGTAAAGTACATGTTAAAATAGCTACATAATAATAACTTGTCTGTCTAAACACTTGGTGTTTTCCATTTTGATACATGACATATAAAACATTCCCAGATCGCATTGTTTTTTTATGTTAAAGTGCTTCCATGCTGAAATATTTTAATAAAGCACCACCTATTAATATACTTATTATGAAAAAAAAATGCTCACCAGTGAATGAAGAAACTTCTGTTCCCCTATATTCACAATGTGACCTGCTTTAAGTAATAAACTTGTCTATTTACTTAGCTCATGGACTGACTTGCAGTCTTGTCCTGATTAGATCACAGGCTTATTATAGAGCGAAGTTCAGAGAAGTCAATAGACTAGGATTAGCACAACTTAGACTCTGTATGTCCAGTAATAAAAACATGATTCATAAACATGGTTATAGATGATCCAGTAAATTTGAGAAGCATCTCTGCACTCTGAGTCATCCCTGAGTCTATCATTCTCAAAGTATTTATCTTGCCTGGCAAATTCTAGCAGCTAGGTTTAATTGCACAGCTTCTCCATTTGACCTTTATCTCTCTAACACCACAGGGACATTATGATATTGTACAGTGCCTTCAGAAAATCATCATACCCCTTTAAAGTCTTTCAGCCTAAAATCAACAAACACACACACATTGTACCTTTAAGTAACAAAATAAAAGACAACAATTCTGAGAATTGATCCAAAATGGAAAACTAAAAAACAGGGTTATAAAAGGGAGAAACTTTTATTATTTTTCTATTTCTATTTCATTTTCTACTTCAATTACAGCCATTTGTGTTCTTGGATATCTCCTTACTATTACCTCCATGCCTAGTTTGGGGAATATTTTTCCATTTTTCATTGCAGAGGCGTTCAATGTCAATCACATTTCATGGTGAGCAGCAATGGACTGCTCCCTTCGAGTCCATCCACTGATTATAGTTCAATGTTTTGAACTTTTTATAATTAAGGACATTCCCATTCTTATCTTTAAACTAGTACATTGTGTTTAAGTTGAGTTTCTAGAAAGACCTTTAAGTCCTTCAAATGTTGGCAATCTATATTCTTTTGTTTTAGTGGCTGTGTGTGTTTGTGTGTTTTATTTATTTATTTTTGTGTGTTTATTGTGTGTTCACAGTTTTAGACTTTTAGACTAAATCCTTGTTCTAAACAGTTCTCCCGAGGGATAGTTAACATTTAAAAATAATGAATGATTTCTTTTTAGGGCTAAAACTAATTAACTAATTTGATACTAGAATAATTTATCAAAAATTTTAATGAATACTCGATTATTTGGATTATGAATTACTCAATTCCCAAATAACTCTTATATAGCTACCAGCCTTTACATTTGAGATTATACATAATCTCTCTTATACATATGCTAATAGTGAAGAACAATACCTTATTCAACGTTTAACTGTTTAGATCAACTCCTGTGAATACAAAAGACATACAACTCCAATAACACTTAATCTATTTTTCCCGTCAAAATTTAAAACCAATGATGTGCCAAGTACCAGCAATTAAATTTATTAAGACCATGTCAGTAAATCAATGACTCCAGGCTTAAAATGAGAGCCCACAGTTACATGTGCGTCACATGTATTGTACAGCTTTTCCTGTACAGTCCTTGCATGACTCGTACTGACCATCCTCTCAGATAATCCATCTGCTCTGCTTTGCAACCCTATATGCAAAACATTGCTTCTTTTGTAAAAAATATGTATTATATATTTTTATAATCGATTCTTATGGGTTAAACTTGAATTACATACAAATTCGGCAAACAGTGGTGAACAATTGTGTTAAATAGTTTTTTTATGAACAGTTTAGCTTGAATGATTTTGTGCAAATATTCAATTTCAACGTCAACACTTTGGTCCTGTATGCTCATGGTGAACTGCCTACTAAATGATTGCAAATGTTCATGGTGAACTCAAGGCAAACATAAAACTGCTTTAATGTGTTCGCCGAATTTGAACGCACCCGTGGCCTCAATTTTAAGAAACAACTGTAAGTGGTTATTTGGAATGTGAACAGGCTCACTGTAAATAATAATTTCTTGCTTTTCTGTCTCAATGACACAATTTTGAAGGACAAAATGCTACAGCTCATACCCTAAATTAAAATTAGCCCACTAGCTAGCTAGCACAAATAACTTCCAGAGACAAACTGACTACACTGGGTGAGCTGACATGTTTGAGCTTTGGATGCTTTAACGTATACGATGTGCTCCCATACCAACGGAGGTTGAATTTACAAATGGAACAACTGACAACCCCCCACACTTTTAAAGATCTTTTTTATTGAGGATTCCATCATGTTTTTTAGCTTTCATTTCTAGTTAAAACGAAAAACATGCCTGATGATGTCACAGACTAATTGACTAATCCTATTAGTAGTACTGTAGTTTTGTAACCTCTCCCTGCCTGGTGGGAGTCAACAACTATTTTTTTCTAAAAATCCTCAAAATTCCCCTTTGTTTGTACCAAGATACTAACATGTTCCATATGTTGTGAAGATCAGACTTTGACACATCCCTTTTATTAAGCACAATAGGACTCTCACTCATGTCTGATAGTCATCCCATTGACTGAAAACGTGACAAATTTCACCGTCAAATTAACTGCTAATCCTAGAAGTTCACATACTTTCACCACTCACAGATATGTAATATTGGATAATTTACTATAAATCAATGAGTATAAGTACTTTATTGACAAGATTTTACACGATGACACAAATAATTCACACATACTATTATAAACACTATAAAAACGAACAAAATATGATATGACTAAGCATTAGGACAAAACAGGAATGTTCTATAAACTGTATATTCTCTACATAAGTCACCTCTTTTTAGTCTTTTAGTTTTTTCTTTTAGTTTTCTGTGAAATGTATCAGATGTCAAATGTCTTAAATGGCAGTGAGATCCTGTTAAATAAAAACAAGAGCAAACAATCAGCAGTTGCCTTTCTTTTCTTTCTGAGAGGAGATATCTGTATTTGTTGAAAGTGACTGTAGGCTGAATGTCAAACAGCTGGAGGCTCCTGTTGGAGACTGTTTAGAATTAGTTTTTACTTACGTTATAAAATGTTACAAAAAGTCAAAAAATTTGTGTAACTGGTGTAACTGAACAGGCCAATGTTTATACACAAGGATTATAGCTTTTGGTGTATAAAATGATGCTAGTTAACAACTTCATTTCTTCTTATTTATAATATTGTTACTGATCCAATTCATGCCATCCTGAAAGAAATGAGAAACAAAACATCAAATGATTACAAGAGTCAAACTTTAGTGTTTTATATGCTTAACAGAAGACTTCACTACGATTATCTCACTAAAATTGTATTGCTTTATTAATTTATTGCCATCAGTTTGAATTACCAAACCTAACAGTTAATTAAAAATGGACGTTGTGTTTGTATTTGATTATAATTGGCTTGCATAGACTAGTCGGCTGGGGCATCCACTAGTCACAATGGGATGCTGTAGGCCTAGTTGAGTACCGGTAATCATAAGAAGAGAAAAGCAGTGCCAAGGCTGCAGGAAGACAGTAAAGAAAGCAGCTTTTCTTAAATCAATGTGCAAATCAAACTTTGGTAGGTTGGAAATATTTGGAAACATGGTCTGGCAAGCGGTCATTAAGTGAAAAAGTCTCGGACCGTATTCAAACACATCAGTGCTGATAGCGCAATATGTAATACAGTAGCTTTGCAATGACTGTAGAATATATTATTTAAAAAAAAAAATACAAATTATATACTATCAGTTTTCTTTCTAGTTACTATCAAAGAAATGAGACATTTGAGGTTTTGGAAAAGAGTGTACACACAGAGAAGTACCATTTAATTAAAACTTGTTCATTAATATTGCTTATAATTATTTTATATATAAATATGCAGAAATGCTGAAGTTGATTGTGCTCCATGTAGGAGAGGTACCAATGTAACATTGAATCTTGTTATGGCAGGATCTGAATCAAATTAAGCACTGCACTGTTGCATTATTTTGCAGATTTATTTATTGTTGTCTTGAAATGTTTAGCCTGAGGAAGAGGTGAAGCTGGAATTTTAATTTAGAGACCATGTAGTTCTATTGTTTCAGATATGATTTGACACGAAAATTCTTTGGCGTCATTCAACATTGAATTTTGGTAATTAAGGTTGACAAAAAAGTTTACTTGTAAAATGTAACAACATCCTAGTACTATTTTGTTAAATGATTCTCGTTAACATATTTCTAAGTTTGTTTGACAGAAGATACACTGCAATGAAACTGAACAGAGAATGAACTTCTCTGAATGAACTATTTCTACAGTAGCACAGTGTAATAATGGATAACACAGTTGAGAATTAAAAAAAATGATGTATAGAACACAAACATGATAGTATCTGCATTATGGTGCATATTGCCTCAATGAGGTATATTGTTATCTAACTTATTTAATGAACTATAACTGCGGATGAGGTGGATATTTTAGAATACTTAAAACATTTGGCAGTAATCGCCTCAAGGCCCACCTGTATTCCCTCTCCAGAAATAGCTGAGCAGGCCTGGATCTGCCACTCTCTGTCCCGATATGTGTGAAGGTTAAGCCCTTCAGCGATTTCACTGGCTGTAGAAGCTGTGGCCAGATCCTGCTTATTGGCAAATATAAGCAGTGGCACGCCCTTCAGATTCTCCTCATCAATCAGCTCTGATAGCTCCTACCAAGAAAGTATGTGACTAAAAATGGTTAGAAACATCAAAAAGTTAAGGTGTTGAAGTTAACATTGCAAGACATTGCAATAATTTGTTCCAGTTCATTCCAACCTCAATAGCTTCATCTATCCATCACACCGTAGTTGCCTCCGTTTGAGAGTGAGTCATGTTTGCTCAGTCTTGGTTTGCCTCACTTATGATCATAATGCTCGACCTACTCTGTTTTTTAGCTTATTTGCCATTTTCCACATCACTAGCTTCATCTGTCTGTCGCACAACAGCTAACAATTTGTAAGATTAGGCTTCATGATTTCAAAGTATTTTTTCTGTGGACTGCATCATGTTGTAAGATGCTTTGTACAAAATGCGTATGTGCGTATTTTTCTTTTCTTTTTTTATTTTATTTTTCTATGCTGTACAATATCTTTCAAGTGGCTTTGTCTATCTGTCACACAAGAGCGTTTACTCTGGATTGGTGAAGGTTAGCTCATACCTTCAAAATTAGTTTTTTATTTAACATGAAATTAAAAATCAACATCAATAGCAATTCTTGACAGGAACAATATTAAAACTATACTAGTCAGGTACACTATGGGCAATTTAGAATGGCCAGTTAACCTAACATGTCTTTGGAATATGCAAGGAAACTTAAGTACCCAGAGTAAACTCAAGCTAAAAGGAGGAATACATGCAAAATCCACACAGGTCGGGATCGAACCTGGGATCTCTGGAGCTGTGAGGCGATTGTGCTGCCCCAGGATGAATTTGATCTTTTTTCGATCCATTTTCAAGTTTTGTACCAAGCTTTCTCTGTAGAACTGTAGCCAATTCTTAAATGAATTTAAATGGTTTCTTGATAGAAATGGCTAACTCATCTATTAGAAGCTAGCCACCTTTCCAAAAATATTACTGAATTACCACAAAACAGCTCAACAAACTTGGATGAGAGTACTCACTGTCTTATTTTGTATTTATGAGCTGATATTTTGTATATATGAGAATCACTGGGACTGGCTGCCATTCTGACAAGATAGAAAAGGAATTTCCAAACACAGCCAGAGTTTATGTACTATAAATATTGTAATAAAAATTTAATGGATTACTTACCAGGCCTGTTTCTTCAAACCTCTTCTTGTCTGCGCTGTCAATTACATAGATCTGTAATTGAAGTTAAAACAGGAAGATTATTTCCTAAACCCTGGTATAGAGCAATTTAATACTCTCATACTACAGTTGTGCTTGAAATTCTAATGATCACTTTACAATTCCAAATAAGAAAAAGTTTGGAAAAGACAGTATGAAAAATACATGTAAAAACACTATTTCTTAAATCGACTTTGACTTTTATTTAATTGCAGACAGCATGAAACAGAGGTATTTCATGTTCTGTCTAGACAACCTAATTTCAGTTGTTTTTAAACATCCATACCTGCATTCCAGGCCTGCAACACATTCCAATTTGTGAATGGGGCAATTCAGAGCTAGTAATGATCTTTTAAATATATATATATATAATGTGATTTTAGGCACTTGATGTCAACAGGTGATTGTAATCACGATTTGGTACAAAAGCAGCATCCAGGAAAGGCTGAGTCTTTGATGAGTGAAGATGACCAAAGGATATGGTTTGTCAACAAATGTAGTAGTAGTAGTAGTAGTTTTATTGTCATTTCAACCATATACAGTGGTGTACAGTATACAGTGAAACTAAACAACGTTCCTCCAGGACCAAGGTGCTACATA
>JAUZSV010418446.1:0-10906 GCA_034780495.1 Parotocinclus cesarpintoi
TCATCCCCACCGATGGCTCTGTAAGGGCGATCGGCGCGGACGACTACAAGCTTCGGGAGCGGGTAGGACCCTAACAGATGGTCTTCAAGACTTGCCATGTGTCTGATACAAGAACTTATTGGCATGGAATAAAATGTATCCATGCATACAAAGCCTAGCCGAGAATGAAATTGTGATTCTGCCATCAAGTTCAAGGCAGATCATCTCAAGATTATGCTCACTGTCTGTTATGAGATCAGTGTAAGGAAAAATATTTGCATAAAAGAAATCTGGAAATGACATGTTACCAGTATCAGACATTTGTGTAAGACAGACACATGGTCTGAAACACTTATCACGTGTCTTATTTCATGATGTGCAACTCTTGTAACCAGCAATATCCAGTTTTTGCTGCCAAGCCCTTTGCATATTTCGTATGTGTATACCTTTCCATATACTCACTAACATAAACAAACATCTAGGCCGGCATGATTCTCAGGAAGTATGTTCTGTATAATTGGGTGCAATCCTGAGGTTCTTCTCAGCATTGATCCAGCCCAAAACAATCATCCAACAGCCATCGCACAATTAGCATGCAAATTACAGGCCATTCGTTGCCACGCCGACACTAGTCGACTCTTGTTTACTAAGGTGTCACTCCAACGGACCGGGCCATGGACTCAGTGAGTGGAAGATAGTTAGGGAGAGAGATTGAGTATGAGAAAAAATATTCGTTTTCCGCTGTTTTGTGTATGTCATTTATCAGTCTACAGTCTGCATCCATGCCATAATGATTTAAAACAGCTCAGCCCAAAGTGGTTATGTTGCATTCTTTTGCCTAATACTGATTAGGAGTCTGTGAATGTCTTTCTTGGTGATGGGAGATTCGTCTACCCGAACTTAAAACTGCGTATATGGGAATCGGCAGGCCCCACGTTCAATAATATAGTGAAAGTGGCTTTGAAAACATGATTACATGCAAATATGCATTTTAGAACAGCAACTATGTTTAAACAAATAGATATGTAATTAACCTTCTAGCAGGAGGATGTCAATCTATTTTGGCCCCAGACACATGATGTAAAAGAAGCAAAATTTCCCCATGGCTCATGGTCGGAGGCTTCAAAGGTGGTAGCATTTTGTGACAAAAAATACATTTTATTAAGAGCAAACAATCACAGTGAATTATTTAAAAAAAGGGAATTCTATATAGAGAACTTTCTCTTGGACTGATCTTTGTTGGTTGACCGCTCCTGGAGTTTTTGGATGGTAACAGTAGACTTGAATTTCCCAACAGTGTGCCCATTGACACCTGAAAACATCCAACTATAATTTCACTTTCAACTTAACTCCTAATCCAAGAGGTTTGAATACGTTTGACACTCACAGGTATGTATTAATTACTCATTAATGACGCTAAATTAATGACTAAGTATAATGCTTATAGTACAGTAAATTAAATTCAGTTCTTTATATCTACTTTTAGTAGTTTTGATTATATTTTAGGCCATATTTATGCAGAAATACAGATAATTCAATAGGGTTTACTGACTTTTAAGCACCACTGTTACACTGTGTCATGGTTAAATGTTACAGCAGGACACTGTTCAAAACATATTCCAATGAACAATGGTTTGGTTACCACAAAATCCAGGTTTTGCCATGGAATTCCAAGTCTGCTGAACTAATCTCCATGGGCAATCTGTTGGTTGAGCTGTAAAGGAGATGTAGCCACGTTGTCTTCATATTTATACTCCAGTGAGACAAGAGATCATGAGCGACTGCTTAAGTCGCCCTAAAATACATACCCTATGTGAGTTACATTTTGTTAATGATTTGTCAAAAATATTGTGTCTTTAGGATTAGGTTATTCGCCCACAAAGACATACTTACTATACATATTTGACTTCTATCGTAGACATGTTTATCTACAGAGAAAATAATTCAGAAGCTTTAGTGCACGCCACATGGTTCGAACTACATTAATAGCGTTGGCCACTAAGCAGAGTTCAGTCCTGTCAGCCCCAGCTGTTACAAACAATCAAATATTGTTGGTGTCTAAGTTGTAAACCCTGTCCGGCATGTGAGTGTGGCTCAGCCAATTGGTCCCTGAAGAGTGCTGTCATGAGATAAAGTCCCGCCTCCACTCTGCTGTCACAGTAATGGTTGCCGGTGCAGTTACTGTTGGCAGGGCAAGCAGCATGGGAGCAGGCGAGTGAGAGCGACAAATACTGTCAGCAGCGAAAATGAACTGTCACCTCAGATTTTTCAACACTGCACCGCTGCTGTATTGCTACCCTGAACCTGCACAACCCAGCCCTGATTGAGTTCCGCTGTCTCATTTTTTTCACACATGCATACATGCGCGCATGCGCAAACACACACACACACACACACACTCACACACACACACACATTCTCTCTCCAGCCTCAGGCAGAGCCACAGAGCATATTGCTTCTCAACTGAAAATGATTTTTTTTGTACTTGTACTAATACTCTAGTACTAAGAGAAAATGTCCAAGATTTCAATTCATAAACTTAGGGTTTAGAAGTACTATTTAGGCAAAATACAAAACTTTTGTTTGCGTGAACGTTTGCGTGTGCGCGCGCGTTAAAGCTTTTGTGTTCTTAATAATAATAATTTTAGGAATAATAAGGCTATATCTTCAGATGGTTAATCTTTAGCCATGGGCTAACTGTGATTTATCATTGCAGGAAATGAGATGTTAACATGTTAGCAACATTGCTTTTAGAGCCCTGCTATATATCTTCATAGAGCTTACATTTAGCATAAAACAATTTGTACCGGGAAGTGCCGCTCATCCTTTTTTTGCACCCCACTGAAATGTAGCCTTTCTGTAATAGCTCGGCAAGGCTACGCACATTCATTCCATTACCATTTTATAGGGCCCCTTTTAGCATAATCTGTTTCTTCTCTAATTTGTAAGACCATTTAACACATAAAAAGGACTGCACACAACTGTAATCTGTTTAACCTCTATTTACAGTGTTATCAGTGCTAAAATGGTTACTTAACACCATTATTTTTTATGTTTGTAATGTTCACAGTGTTAATATGCCATGCACTTCGCATGGGTTCATTTGTTAACAGAAAATCTATGCTTGCTCTCCTAGTGAATTGTTTTCCTGGATATGGTCTGTGCTGCTGCTAGCTTTCTGCACTAAGAGCCAGAAGTTAGCACAACTCACTGTATGTTTGTACAGTTTTCTATTGTTTAGATACAGGTATAGAAAACATATTTGCTCAGGCGACACCAAAGGCCAAAATCCACTAAAGATTAGAACTGTGCACTGCTGGTTTATGGTGACTTTAGAACTGTGTGCTTAATTTTATGCACAAGGTTAACATAGCTGAATATATAAATATATACCGTCACCGTTAACTGTCACAGCTTCTCCTTAGGATCTAGGAGATGCCTAGGCTAGGTAGTGAAACATGCAACTTTTTTTTTTTAAACTGAGATTACGTTTATTCACCTGTCACTTCTTGGCTAATGCAGAAGTTTTGTAGTGTCTGGTGGAGGTGTCCCTACAGAGAGAAAATGTGTGCTTCCAGGACAAGGCTCAGGAAGTGAAGCCAAAGAGTGTGTTTGATAAAGGGCTCTCTGACAACTGCTCTCAGCATGACGTCCATTGTATTTCAAACGTCCTCCTTTTCTCCCCTCAACTCTTTCTGCTGTTTCAGCTGCATTTTAGCTTCTGTACAAGGGAAAGGATAGCGGTTTTTGTAGTGTGTGTGTGTGTGTGTGTGTGTGTGTGTGTGTGTGTTTGTGTGTGTGTGTGCTGGGGTGGGGGGTTTAAAAAATGTCGCCGCGCACCTAAAAAGATCTGAAATTGTTTTACCTTATGCGGTTAAAATGTTTGCTTTAGGTTACTTTTGACTTTTAACTTTAGCATATGCATAACCATTCTTTAGTTACTTTTTTTATCACTCCCACTTATCATATAAAAGCACTTTTATTTTCCACAGTTAAAGACTGCAGTCTATCCGTTTCTCTAAATACTTGTGTCAGTCCCCTTCACTCTGTTCTGTAATACTCAGGACCCCAAACAGGGCCACCCTATATCGCATACTATTCGGTGGTGGATCATTCTAAGCACTGCAGCCACACTGTTGCGGTGGTGGTGTGTTGTGTTTACATGACTGAATCAGACACAGCAGTGCTGCTGGAGGTTTAAAACACTGTGTTTGCTCACTGTTCACTTTGTGAGACGCGTCTAGCATATTACTATAATGACTAGATCATCATTGTTGCACTGTTTGTGTTAGTCATCCTCTAATCCTTCATCAGTGATCACAGGACGCTGCCTGCCGGATCCTGGTGGTTGGACATTTTCATTAGGTGGACCATTTTACGTCCAGCAGCGACAGTGAGGTGTTAAAAGTTGCTGTTGTGTCATATGTGTGTTTATTACATTATGGGGACAAAAAACCTGACATCTTTGTCTTTATCTTTACTTGCTCCTGCATATTGTATTTACTCAAACTGCTTATTTATGTCTGCGCTTGTTGTGGGGAAAAGACAGTAAAGGAGGGGCAGTATGCTGCTTGTTTACAAAAACTTCTACTTTTTTGACAAGCCAAAATATTTTCTGTAGGCTGCTGAAGTTAGGTTTATGGGTAGATGTAGATGTAGCTGCAGAATTAGTTATATACAGTAATCATTGGATCAGTCCTCACAAAGATAGAAAGACAAACAGTGTGTGTGTGTGTGTGTGTGTGTGTGTGTGTGTGTGTGTGTGTGTGTGTGTGTGTGTGTGTGTGTGTGTGTGTGTGCGTTTAGTAACTCATGCCTAGATTATGTACATAAGCACAATGTGCTTAAGCCTATTTATTTTTGATTACAACAATTTTATTGCAAATATGAAGGACTATGTGCCTGGAGTGTGCATGTGTATTTTAATTCAATGCTTTCTTCCTCTGGGATACATCAACTATGCTACGTGTCCCTGCTGTTTGAGGATTTGGTTCTCAGTGGAACAATCACATCCTTAGAGTGCTGCCTCATAAAATGCTAAATGTTCACGGGGCAGAGAAAACCCTGTCCCACATTGGCCAGAGTCCTTATAAAGCAGTCATCTCTCGTGTTATAAAAGCAGCGCACTGAAAAGAGACCACAAACATGATTTATCTCCCCTCTTTCACTGTCTCTTTTCCACAACAAGAGCGGACATAAATAAGCATGGGAATAAATACAGTATGCAGGAGCAGCCTGTGCAGTGGAATACGCCTCATAAAGCAGAATATGTGATTGTGATCTGAAATTATTGCTGAGTTCAATCGCCACGGCCCATTTAGCTTCTGCTCCACATCTAAAGCACAACCATTGTATGTCTTTCACATACAGTAGCATTCCGAATGAAAAGATAGTCCATGTGGGAATTGTAAATTCTGCAAATTTCCTGCAAGAAATATTCAGACCAGGCTTTCAAGTAGCTGTGAAGCTGTAGTAAAGCTGCCACTCAGGCACTCTAAAGGCCCGACATAAATCCTGATTATAAATCCTGAAGTTAGTCTTGCGTCTTTTGCTCTTTCATTATGATGAAGCTTGTCTTCACTGTTTCCTATGCACAACCCTAAATCATCCAAATGATTCACAAAACAGTTATGAATCATTCATTGATACAATGTTAGTGCTGTCCCTAATCCACATTTCTAAAACCTTTGAACATTTACAGGCTTCAGCAGACACTGTTATGCAGAGTGAGTTACAATTTATCTAAGCAGTCGAGGTTCGAGTCCTTCAGATCAGAGGACCAATATTAATGAAGTCATTTGTTCTATGGTTGTTTTAATTTGTGTCTGGGAAACCAGCATGCGGGTCTTGCGTTTTACCAATTGACCCTAATGCAAATGCAGTTTTATCATAACTGTCAGTTTAGTTAGTCGCAAGTACAGTGACTTTCGCAATAAATATATTGTGAAATATATTCACTAGCTGTATATGGGAATATTTTTTATTATCCCACTCAGGAATTACCATAAACATTACATTACACTTTATAAAAAATAAAATAGTGTTTGGACATGTCTGCATTCAAACAACCTTGGTTAATATATGCATGAGGAGGTGATTCTTACACAATGTAAGGTTAAGAATACTTGAAAGGTATGACATTCTATTTAGGTTGCCAAGACAACCGGAGTTGCACAACCAAAAAGGAGCCCACCTGGACCTGCTGTTGCATCCTAGAACCTCTGGGGGGGACGAGAGGAACGAGCTAGCCAAGAAAGGAGAAGATGGGGGAAGGGCACAGATACAAAGCACACCAGAACAGCAATGGCAGCCAGGAGCACATGCCAAGAAACCCAGGAGAAAGCGCTTCACCGCCAGATGTTGTGTCATTCGGCTTTGCGTTGCCCAGCAAAGAGATTTGAGCTGACAAACCATTTTTCACTGTCACACTGCGAACAGTGAGCAAAGCACACAGGGAAATTAAGATACTCGGCAATGCTACCTTGCAGGGAAGAACAAGACAGGAGAAAAAATAGAGGACGAGAGAGAGGGATGAAGAGACACTGTATGCATCATCTCCAAATTTGGAATGAGAGAGCAGGGTGGAATGCCACCTGCTCTGTGACAGTGCTGTAAGGTCAGTCACATCAGGTCTCCTACAGAAGATCATAGGCTGGGCTGGTGGACCCAGGTGACAGTGCACAGCTATGAAACGATAGGATGGTGGGATCCAGCTGCCAGCCAAGTGCATATTGATTTTTGATGCTTTTACAACACTACTGACATCGAAGAAGTTGTTGTTGCTTTTTAGCACCTGAGTAGGTCAACAGTTCCAACAACAACCAAATCAGAGAAAACGCTGGGACTGTATGAAAAATTAAACAAATAAGTATGATAAATGATATATAAAGGATAATGATAAATAACATAAGTAAAAACATACTATAATTAAACAATTTAAGGAATTGTGAGGAAATTCAGGGCATAAAAGGCAAGGCTGCAAACATTTCATCCATAACCACTACTCACAATAGCTGATATTTTCACGTGGCCAAGGAATTACTAATTACAACTGCAGTTTTTGAACATTTCAAAGTTACGTTCACAAATGCCACTTAAAACTTTACTGTTCAAAAAATAAGCCTTATGTCTAGAATAAACCTACCAGAATAAACCACTTCTAGACATGATAAACCTACGGCTTATTTTTTGAAAAGTAAAGTGGCATTTGTGAACATAACTTTGAAATGTTCAACGTCTCTGGTCTTGGATCTCTGGCATCTCTTATGGACACAATCATACAGTGGACTATCATACACTGTAGTCTCACAAATCAGTATTCCAGAACGTGTCACTGTTTGCGCCTGACTAAAGACAAAAAGGACCATCCAAACTGTCATCAGCAACAAGTCCAACATCAATGGTCTGTCATGGTATTGGGTTGTGTGTTGTGTAAGTGCTCTTGACAAATGCAATTTGTATATTGTGTATATTGTGACAATATTGCAATATGCAATAATGTGAAGGTGGAATTATTGAAGAAAATCATATTCTAGATCATTTGCTGCATTCAAGATAGCATCATTTCCAGATATACATGTGCATTTTTCAACAAGACAATGTAAAACCACATGCTCTACACATTACAAAGGCATGGCTACCAGTGATGGTATAGTTACTGCAAAAAAGTAATCTGATTACTCCTTTTAAAAGTAACTTAGTTACTTTACTGATTACTTGAGTTTAAAAGTAACTAAGTTAGATTACAAGTTACTTTTTTAGTTCCATTCAGCAGCTGCCGACACCCCTAGCACCTCAACATAAAAATGATAACCAGTTTTACCAGTACTCAATTTATTGAAAGTGCATTTTAAACAGTAACATCAACAATATATCTCCTGACATTTAAAGATGAACTTAAAAGCTATTTCCTGAAAAAAATATGTTTTTATAAAAAAATAAAATAAGTAACTTTAATCTGATTACAGGAAATAGTAACGCGTTAGATTACTCGTTACTTAAAAAATTAAAATAACAGTAACGCGTTACTGCCATCACTGGTGAATTATTTTCTATTCTGAATAAAATGATGTTGGGATCTCCACATCATTGCATTCCGTTTTTATTCACAATTTGTTTAGTGTTCTAACTTTTTTGGAATCCGGTTTGTACAATCATTTGTAAGCTATGCAAAAAGTCTGTACCAACAAAAGGGAGAAACGCATCTAATATGTTTGTGTGTGTGTGCTTGTATATGTGTGTATATGTATGTGTACGTCTGTGTGTGTGTGCGTGTGCATATGTGTGTGTGGAAGGAACCTGCCTTTGAGCGGTACCACTCTTCAGTCTCCTGCATGTTGGAGCTGGCCATGGCTTCGTACTGAACTCGGATCTCCCTGAGTGCTGCAGTCAGGTCCGGCTTAGACACGTCCAGATCCACATGCACCTGCTGAGCCATCAGCTGCTCCTGCAGCTCCCTCATTTCCTACAGAGAATCAAGGATGGGTTCAGAAGAAAAAACTGAGAAGCCTGAGTCATTGAGGAGCAAAGATGGGCAGAGCGTCTTCAGTTCAATAAATGCAATTTATCAACAAATGAATGAGAAAATAATTGTAACTTATAATAACAATGTTTCATAAAAACTGGAAGGGATTTCCATATTTCAGTCCTAACGTTTTCTGATTTGGCATGTTTTGCATTGCTGTGCTGAAAAAGCAATGCAAATGTTGAATGCAGTTTATGTTTTTCTAAAATCTTAATGTACGTTAATAATATTTTGCTTTTTTTCATTTATGGACTGCTGCACTATATATTACACAATATTTGTAGTCACTATTACAGTAAATTACTGTGCTAATCATGCAGGTATTACTATAATCGAATGTCATGCTACTGACTCTGCTAAAGGGTACACATGAAGAGAGTTCACCTCCTCGTGGACTTTCTTTAGGAAGTTGATCTCGTCCTGCAGCGCTTCAATCTTCCTCTCCAGCTGCACCCTGTTTAAAGCAGCTTCATCCACGTCCTTAACGAGAGAAGGTGAGTGTGAGATCGTTGTGAATACCTTTGTTTTGGTTTATATATCTACTTTCTTATGTGATGGTTTGATTGTTGTTGATGTGACATCCCAGAAATGTCCTTTTAGGACATTTCTTCATAAGCGTGTGTCTTTGCTTTAACAGAAAGCTAAACTTTTTTCGGTAAAAAAGAGTTAATTACCTGTCGAAATCCAGTCAGGCTGTTCTCTGCTTCCTGTCTGAGTGCAGTCTCATCTTGAAGTCTGAATGGCAATTGTAAAGAAGTCAGAAATCATGACTTATTGCTGGGAAAACAAACATTTCACGCAGAAGTGCCATCTAGGTGCTTTCAGCCTCAATCCTCAACCCTCAGCCTTTTGGCCAAAAGTCCAGTTCCTACACCAAAGGCACCACTGTTCTTCAGATATTCATCACATACTCATTGCCAAAAATAAAACCCACTCAGACAGAAATCTCAGATTGGTGCCTTTGGTTGCAGTTTTTTTTATTTTTTAAACTTGACTCCTGCTGACTGGAACCATATCGTATTTAGCAACAAATCCAGGTTCTGTTTGAGATTGGGTTGGAGTATGGAGACCTAATGGTGAGCACTTCAATCGTGAGACTTTGCTGTTGAGTAACCCACTGCCCCAACTGCTGGTGTGATGATCTGGGGAGCCATTGCATATGAAAATCAGTCATCCCAAGTAGTGATACGAGGGACACTAAAGACTTAGTGATATATGCATGACATCCTGGGGCCACATGTGCTTCTTCTCATGGCAGGTCTTCCAACTGGCTGTTTTTAGCAGAATAATGCAAATAAATACTGCAAACCGAGCATTTGTGGGACCAGCTAGAACCTACGAGTGTGCTACAGGATACCATATGCCTCCAGCAAACAACCGTATCTTGTGTTGTATCCAGGTTGAGACTGCCTAACAGGGTAACTAGAACCTCCTTTCAATTGTACAGTTTACCCCACTAAAATTGCTGTAAAATGTAAACACTTACATAAATCATCATTATATTCATAAATATAAATGTCCTTCACTGTAAGTTATTTTTATGTTATTGAGATAAATTCATTTCCTACACACTGAAGTTATAAGGACCTGAAAGTTACAGCATCTGCCTCCATGTTTTTTATATTCCTGGTCAGGACCGG
This sequence comes from Parotocinclus cesarpintoi, assembly GCA_034780495.1. NCBI lineage: Eukaryota > Metazoa > Chordata > Actinopteri > Siluriformes > Loricariidae > Parotocinclus > Parotocinclus cesarpintoi. The sequence continues at coordinate 10,144 of JAUZSV010418446.1, forward strand.
GAGCCCAGATGATCTTTCCAAAATGTACACAATGCAATATGTCACTCCACATTTTGTAGCCATGGAAACGTTAAAGCTTTATCCCTCACCAGCTATTGTAATGAGAATTAATGTTTGGTGTGACTGGTCGGTGGAGGCAGGATCCACACAGGGGGGAGTGAAAAACCCTGAAAAGGGCATTAGCATGTCAGTAGCTCTTCTTTAACTCTCTCTCTCTCTCTCTCTCTCTCTCTCTCTCTCTCGCACACACTGGGGAACAATACATCTATCTCAGTCTCCATAGGATGATCTATAGATTACTCCTACCCACCATCACACGCTCTCTTTTACTGTTATCTTCGACTGAATCTTTGCTTTCACCTAAATTCCAGTACCAACTGAGGACTATGACAGGTTATTGCACTGGGACCCCACCCTGAATAACCTTCCCACCAACAAATTCTTCTCTGGTTGGCCATGTGCAGTTTAACACTCCATCCTTAAAGCACCATGGTCAAACCTTTTCTTCTTTTTATTACCAAATGAATTATGGCCAATTCCCCCAATATTTACAGTGAAATCATTAAGCGGCGAAACTTATAAATAGATTATACAGACTTCCCAGTAATTTCCCCAACTTTCTGTTTGATTTTAGTTTATTACAAAAGAACCTAGACTGTCATGGAGAAAAGATAATATAAATCAGAGGTGGGGGATTCGAGTCACATGACTCGACTTGATTTTAAGGACTTGAGACTTGCTTGATGAACATGAACATGGTATT
>JAUZSV010418457.1:0-10906 GCA_034780495.1 Parotocinclus cesarpintoi
AGACACTGTGTCTGATTCCCGAACATTAGTTGGGAGATTATTCCATAACTGGGGGGCTTTATAAGAGAAAGATTTTCTACCTGCCGTAATTTTGCTAATTCGAGGAACTAACAAGCACCCTGTACCTTTTGAGCGTAGTGGACGTGGTGGGTTGTATAAGACTAACAGTTCGAAGAACTAAGTAAGAAGAGAAGAAAACATAACCAATAGGAACTGACAAGTGTGACTAACCTTTCAAAGTTGCCTAACAAACAGCTCACCGAATAATGGCCTTTGTTTTGGAGATGTGGCACCAATAAAATGAAACCACAGTATAATCAAGCCAGGCTGGAAATGTCCCTATCACGAGTCTTAACCAATTCACCATGTGACAGCACTGTGACATCATCAGTCACTGGTAAAAAAAAAATTAAACGACATGAAAAACATTTGGAAAAATTAACCGTTTACAGTTTGGGTTCCAGTAATGATACTCTGATAATTTTGGTAGTTCGCTCCACATTCCCTCACATTGTTCGCTTACAGTTAAGGCCAAAATAACAGCTCAGAGATTTTGGTTATGTACATTATCTAAGCTTTTATCAGATACTCTTCTTCAGAGTCACTTACATTAAGGATTTGAACCCTGTGCCGTCTGGTTTGAAGCCCTGTATCTTAGACAAAAGGCCCCTTACAATAACCCCACTGCTGTCTTCCCTTCAGTGGTTCCTGTAACTTCTGGTCACAGATTTAAAACTAAACTTTGCCTAGAAAGCTAAAAATTAACCAACACCTTATGGTCCAGGGACCAGAACCTTATTCGCTAGGTTACCACAGTCTAAACAAACCCAGTTCTGTACCACATTCCCTTCTGAGACTCAAGCATGGTTCGAATGGACCCACCTCTCAAGACTGAAGATCAGTAATAGCTTTCAGGAGTTAGATTTAACTTCTACTGGAGGTCCAAATGACTGAAGTTTCACCTTTAGTTCAGCATTTTGGCCCTTTGGACATGTAAATAATCTCTTTTTATTCTTACCTCTCCTTTAAGGTTTTTATTTACAGTGTATCATCTCCTAACAGGGTTTAAAGTATAGGATATTTGTACTAGCATAAGGTAATATGTACTAGGGAGAATTTAAGGGGCATCTAAATTCTGTAAAAATAAGTGTACAGTACCACAGGCTGCAGATGTTTAGACGATGTTGCTTACAATTTAACCAGGAAACTTAAGAGATACTGTAGACTCTGGAGATAGACTTGAAGCCTTAGTTCTGACCATGTAATTACAATTTGTTTCTTAAATATCTTCTGTTTTCACTGTTTCAACTGAAAGGGGGAATAACAGTGTTGGCCATGTCTTTAAATTGTATGGAACATGAAACGTATGGCAAACATCAAATTTAAATTGCTCAGGTTACTGGTTAAGATACTGCATGTTAATATCATATGTAATTTATGCTTGGTCTCTTGTTTCTTGCATTGTGATGATAAGGAATTAAATATCAAACAGGGTTTTAAACATATAAAGTGCATTCCTCCACTTTAGATTTAAGATATTGTTTTGTTCTTATACTGTAATGACACAGTTGAATAGAATATATTAAATGCATTAATTAGAGTGTGTTGAATGTATGACAGTGAATATTAATAGGAATCCTTCAATACCAAACACACAAACAAAAAAAATGTACTCAAATATGAATATAATTTCATTCTGAACAAAACCAATCACACCAATCACCTTGTCCTTATGGTTAGACATGAATTTACTGTTCAACTGTTTAACTAAATGCTATTGTTTTATTTTTATTTTTTTTACTTTAAATTTGAGCTTTTTCCCTTATTGTTGTGAGGTCACAGGGCTGGCATTTGTGGATGATCCTCCCACAGGCCTCAGCTCCCTCAAACAGCCTATCAGACGTCCATATGATGTCCAACTCAGCTGAAAGTAAATGCTATTTATAATTTCCATGTTTATGGGTTTATTTTATTTAAAATAACTTTCAACATCAATGTATTTTTTAACAGAAGATGCACTGTTACACCGATTCACAATTATAAATGAAGCAGGGATACTGTAGCTGTGAGGCAACGTCGCTAACCGCTATACCACACAATATTTTCTATAAACTGAGTTGTAAGAGAGATTTAAAAATGTTACAATAATTTACTGAATCTGCATAAACCTTAGTGTTAATACTGAAACGTCTCTTCTTTGTTGTTAATCTGTAGTACAACTGTATTTAAATTGCTTTAAGTTTTACAGTTTTGCAAATTTGTTGTTCACAGGGATTTTAAATGCCTCAAATACTTTTATTTTATGTACAGTAACACCCCAAAAAGTTGCACTTCTGAATCAGCGGCTTCACGAGTTTGCATATTTTTCTCCACATTTTTCTTATCGCCTTCCAGCTTAGATTTTTATTCTGTTTGTTACCAAAAATACATTTTGAGCTAAAGAATAAAACATGCAGAACAGTATCAATCACTTTTAAAAAGTTTATTTCTACAGAATTCATTATTCAGTAATTTGGATGAATCAGATTTCCCAGTACATAAAAATAGAACATTTCTATTACCAAAACACACAAATATATATTAATAATCAAATTAAAAAATGCAAAATCATTAAAATCCAGTCAGAAAGTGATTAAACTGATGATATAAAGATCACAGGTAACAGGAGCAGATCACTGTATTTATCTAACACTCGTACCTTATATAATCATAAATTCAATTCAAAATATCATATAAGTATTTAAAATACAATCCAGTTACTTCTATGAAGCTCAGGATGCATTAATTCCACCTTACAGAAGATTTGGAGTGGAGGCTGTCACACAGTCAAGAGGAAACGATGAGAATCCTGAGCTTTAAGACTCATCAGGAAACATCAGTTTTAAGAGCTGCAAAAGAAAATAAAAAAATGTGTTAAATGTTTATCATTTTTTATAAGATTATACTGATGACAATGCAACATTTCCCCTAAATGTATTTCCAGAAAAAAATATTGCATTTAAACACCACTTTCCACGAGAGTCAGGGTAAATACATTTAAAAACACTTGTTTTATATGTTGAGTTGCATTTGCATGTTCTCCCTGTGTCTGAGTGGGTTTCCTCCTGTTTTTTTAATTTTGTCACAAATGACAAACCTTTGTCTCTAAAGAGTCCCAGTGTGAATGTGAGTCTACAGTTGGCTTCTGCCTTGTGCCCAGTAATGAGTGGCACGTATAAGAAAGTTAATTAAATCATTTTCGATCCTCCCTGGCAATGCCGAGATTTGATGCTGCAACCTGTTGATCAGCATTCCAGTATCATAACTGCACCAACACTTTTTAATAAAATAAAATGGGTAAACTATGCCCTTGACCCAGATTATTTATATCAGAATGTTTTAAAGGCTATTAACATGCTGATCTGGCAACCATAAAGTCAAATTTATTTTTATAGAGCTTTTTACAATGGAGCATTTTCTCAAAGCAGCTTTACGACATTATGTTATCTTAAAAGGCCAATCCCAAATTGAGCAAGCCGGGGGTGACAGTGGCAAGGAAAAACTTCCTGGCTACAGAAAGAAGGAAACCTTGGAAGGACCAAGACACTAAAAGGGACCTGCTTGGGTGGCCTTACAAAGTGAGGTTTAAACAAAACAGAATAAAGCATCTATTATATCAGTGCATGGACTCTCTTGATGATGTTAGCAACGTTAAATACATACATGTAATCGTGTCCAAATCACTGCCTTTTATAACTGATATTTTCAGGGTTACATGCATTCATAAATGACGAGACATTATGAGAATTTCTGAGAAAATGTTCTGTTACCAAACACAGTAAATGTACGAGTTACCAAAAATTGAACTCATCTCACCCTGATGATTTCTTCTTGTAGTAGATGAATCCAGCAGCAGATAACACGATCCCCAACACCAGTCCTGAAGCCCCGACAGCGATCTTACTAGTATCTGAACTAGTATCTGAACTTCCTTCTGAAGCTGGAGGTTCTGCTTAAAATAAACATGCATGAAGTGATAAAGAATGTACAGGATGTAATATTTATTTATTTATTCATTCACTTATTAATTCGGTTTCATAACCTCGTAATCCAAACCGCCAATCCAGCCAGGTCATACACATTTACTCACACTGGAACTCTACAAATTCCATAGAGTCCAGGCAAGGAACCAAACCAGGAACCTCTGGAGCTCTGTACATGTCACACAGGCTATTATATTTATTTGAACGTACTGCAGTCATTAAAATACTCTGAACTCACCATACTTATATATATAAATCATGGGTTTGTTGAAGCTGGCGTGCTCCACCATGCAGGAGATCTCCTCTCCAGATTTGGGCATGTACTCCAGGTAAGAGTGGACCTGGTAGTACCAGTCTCCATTAGCCATCTCCTCGACGGACGTCACACCCCCCTCAATCTCCTTCCCGTCTCTCAGCCAGGTCACTTTGATGTATTTAGGATAAAATCTGTAGGCGCTGCACAGTAACAAGGCTGGATGGGATCCGTCCCCCTGCTTCACTGATTTCACTATAACCTTTGGCGAAACTGCACAATAAATCATACAAACACATTTTACTGTTAGTTATTATTTAAACTATGAGATCTGTAATTACAAGACAAAAACAATGAGTTGCTTAATCATGTCTTTATTTGTTTATGAACAGATGTTAGCTCACCTGATCTACCCGTTGTAATTGAGTGGATAAACTCAGCGTTGTGTTTACAGTAGTTATCCACAGAATCTCGCATTGCCTGAATGTATGTTGTGTCATTGTTCAACACCTCTGCATTATAAATGCCGTGTTCAGTGAATCCCTCAAACCAGCCGACTGTACTGTTAAACCAGATGTACTCCATCTTGTTGAAAATAAAAGAATCTATATACACCATATCACTGAAATCTTCTTTGCTGTAAATGCACTGTGTGATACTTTCATGGTAATATCCATCTGAAAAATCAAACACATTATCAGCATTACACACATCAGCGATTAGTCTTACTAATCAACATTTAAATCAAGCCTCAAAAAGAGGAATAAACTCACTTATTTTGCTCAGCAGATAAAAAAACTGAACAAGAAGGAAGATCCAGATCTTTGCCATCGTCTCTATTCTATTCGTCTTGGATTCTAAGAAATGACTGAGGGAGTCGGTGTAGATCACATTCGGTAAATCAGTAACTAAACCCACCAATCACAAACTGTACAGGATCTGTCATCAGTTACCAGCTAAAGTAGTGAAAGATAAAACTATTAGTATTATGTGATGGAAAACGTAGAGAGGAAAAGCCATGGGCGGACAATAATAACTTGTTTTTTAACTTTCCATACATGAGATTTCCAGCACTTTATTATTTCTAAATAGGCTTTGTGTTAATGATTCTGTTCACCTGTAATTTAATGTTGTTTAATGCACTCAGCAGCATTAGAGTAAGTGTACTGCGAAAGGTAAGAACAACAGTACATACGACATACGACAACAGAGACCCCGGACTGTTGAGCAACTGTTTTACTCCAAGCAAAAATGGGAAAGAATTCCAGCTACAAAGCTTCAACAATTAGTGTCCTCAGTTCCCAAACGCTTAATGAGTGTTGTTAAAAGGAAAGGTGAGTGGTAAACACGCCCCCTGCCCCAACTCTTTTGAAACGTGTTGCAGGCATCATATTTAAAATAAATATTTTCAGTTCTAAGTTGCTCTCTATAAGGGCGTCTGTTAGATGCCATAAAATGTAAACTGTAAATATATCACAGGAAAATTCTTATTTCATCATCACTGCCATGATTAACATGGCTCTGAATTAGGTAGGCAGGGCATCAGTCCATCATAGTGCTCATACACTCACACACTCACACACATTTACACACTAACTGCACTTTGGAGACCCCAGTTGACCTAACACTAATATCTTTGGAATGTGGGAGAAAACCGGAGTACCCAGAGAAAACCCACACAGACGCAGAAACTTCACACAGGACCAGCATCGAAGGTATAAAGGATCTTAAAGGTATAAAGCGACGTTATTAAGCACTGCGCCACCGTGCCACCCAGGGCCTTAATTACGTCCTAAAATAAGCCACATTAAAAAAGATCTTTACCAAATGAGGCTACATTCTCACAGCAGGCAGTGTGGCCCCAATTTTCTAAACAAATCAGATGTTTAAAGTCTGTTCACACTGTCTTTATAACGTTATAAACTTTATAACGTTATAAACTTTATAACTTTATGTATCAGACGTCTATCTAAACGGTTCACGCTCCGAAACTGTCCTGCATGCGAAAAAGAAAATGGCTTCACGTGACCCTGAGCATGTTATTCTACCACGGCCACGACTTTGTTTTGTGTCCTTTATAGCTTTAAACTTTACGATTTCCTTTAACACTGCAGTCACGTCTTCCTGTAGCCATGTTCATTTTATTTATTTTATTTCATTAAACTAAAATTCAACAGGTAAAGACAAGTCGTTTTTTTTGCCCTCATTGTAAAATAATTAATTTGCATTTTGTTACTGTTTAGTTTTTGTTGTGTGTGTATTTGTACACGTCTGTTTGCTTTGTTGCATTGTTGTGCTGCTGCTTTGTGTTTTGGTGTCATGCTGCTGTAGTCCAAGTTTTTGTAAAATCCCATCACTGGTCTCAGAGTAATTTACTTTTCCTAATAAGAGCTGCTTCATTGTGCACATTGTGATGCAGAATTTAATAGCAAGAAGGTCCCGGGTTCAATCGCAAAGGTGGAGCGGCCTGGGTCCTTTCTGTGTGGAGTTTGCATGTTCTCCCCGTGTCTGCATGGGTTTACTCCAGGTGCTCCGGTTTCCTCCCACAGTCCAAACGCATGCTTTTTAGGTTAATTGGTGTCTCTAAAGTGGCCCTTAGTGTGTGACTGTGTGTGTATGATGGATTGGCACCCTGTCTAGGGTTGTTCCTGCCCTTGCGCAAAGGGTTGCCAGGGACCCCGTGTGGATTAAGCAGAAGATAATGGATTGATGAAAATATTTTTTATGTTTATTTTTTTGCGTGCAATGTTTTTTCTTTTATTCTTTATATATTAATCCATGTAACAATGACAACATAAGTAATATTTAAAAGATACTACTTTTATTTTACTCTTAATCAAGGAATGATTTGGAAAATCAAGTATTTCACTTTCAGAGCTCAGAGCTAGTGTTAAATAATATTATACTATTACCTTTGTGCTGCTGTTACAGACAGACAGAAACTAGACTTGGTACATTTTTTTTTTCACTTTAATCTGTCAGAAGGTGATTTCTCCCTGTTAGATGAGATCATTTAAATTATTCTAGGACATTTATCATTCTCTATTAAACTCTGTCAATTTAAAAATAGTGCTGTAACAACATTACGAGATACATTTAATATTCAGAAATAAAGCATTGTAGTAAAAGTTCTTACACAATCAATGCTAAATCAAAATCAAAATAAGCTGAAATCAGACTATTATGTTCTAGACACGCCCTTCTCTATTAAGAATGCTTAAATATTCTGATATTTATTCCAACAAGGTAATGAATAAATAAAAATCAGGAACTAAATCGAGTTTTCTACATTAAGGTTCTGGTTCTGGTTCCTCTGAGCAGCTGGAAGATCTTTTATTAGTTACATCGGTTTCCTTTAATGAAGAAACAAATTCCAATAGCAACTCCGATCAGTCCAAGAACCAAACCCACTCCACAAAATACAGCCGGTCCAACGCTGGGGTGTTTAACATCAACATCAACATCAACATCTGTACCTAACACACACACACACACACAATATGTTTTTTACACTAGAGTAATTATGCTTTTTGTTCAAATATATTTTTAATCATTATGTTTATTTATCAAACTTCACACTTTATCATTGTCCATGTTTAATGATAATCCAGACTGAATGTGATGTCTCACCCCATATTTTGGTATCAGGATTCTGCAGGGCTTTGTGCTCCACTGTGCAGGTATAAAGATCTCCTTCCTGTGGAGTGAAGGGTAGGTGGGAGAACTGGTTGTAGGTTCTGTCCTTGTTTGGGTAGAACTGACTGAGGGTGGCGCTATTAGTAACGTCCTTCCCGTTTTTGGTCCAGCGTATTCTGACAGGAGGAGGGAAGAATCGAGCAGAAAGGCAGATGAGGGTGTTTTCTGAATCCAGCTGCATGTCGTCCTCAAGGTAGATGGAGGTTAGGGGGGGATCTGCAAACGACAATAAACACCAAAACATCAATCACACTAATAAATCTAACAAATACTGGATTTTACAGATGTTTTATGAACAGAAGCAGGATAAGTACATTATCATAAGTACATATCCATGCCGAGAGATTACATTATTCAGTGGCTAAAAACAAATCTTGTTATATATTTTTCAGTTCTGATCCGATTCCAGTACAAATGCTGATACAGGAAAGAGTCTTAAGTATCTTATTATTTATTATATATGTATATACAGATTTCTTAAGAACACGTGATTCATAGTGGTTCAGATATTTTATTGACTTTATAAAAAGTCTCACACTAGATTAGGCTGTAACTATTAATTACGTAATTAAAACTAAATAAAGGAAATAATGGAGAAACAGAAATTCAAAATGTGTCTCGAGCTGTAAACTGTAAAATACAACATAGCCTACATAAGATAACACACGTTTTGCCATTATTAGTTTACACAACTGCAGAAAACTACACTCCAGAAAACCAGACCCCCCCAGGGTACCCCCCTATGATCCTCCCCAAAAATATTCACAGCTGCATCTATCTCTGGAAACGATTATAGAAATCAATATATATACATTATTTAAATTATATATATTTGAAAAAAGACAGACCATGTGCTGCGTTGTACTCACCGAGTTCTTCTGGAGGGTTTTTATAAACGACAATTGAAAGATAAAGGTTGGCACTGCAGCTTTTTTGCAGTGACACAGCGTAATCATAAGCACCAGGAAAGTCGATACTGCCGATAAAGTCGGGTGTGGATTTTACCACAGTGCCTTTGTTAAAATCTACGTGCATCAGTTCTTCTCCATCATGTCCCATCATGAACTCTTTATCTACCTCCGTGCATCCAGACAACTCAAGAGTTACGTGTGTTACTGTGGAAAAAAAAAAGAAAACAGAGCATGGAGAAAATGAAACGTGTTTTCAATTAGAACGTAAAATAATGACACAACTGATTAGTAATAAAATGAAGATTAAGAATCACAATATCTTAGGTTTATATTTAACACATTCAAATAAAATATTTATTGATGATTTGGATGTTAACGTGACGACCTGTGTTTTGTGAGATGAAAGATTTTACCACGGGTTGCCTGTTTAAATGCTGTTTGCTTTTTTTTTTTTTATATGTACCCCTAAGCTCCCCTTTATACTTGCATATATATATATATATATATATATATATATATATATATATATATATGCAAGTATAAAGTATAAATACAACTACAAAGAGTAAATTAATCTGTAATACATTTTTTGTTTAGAGGTTTTAGACTGATTTGAATGTGTAGTTTGAGAAATATGGAGCTTCTTGTAATAGTAAGAAAAAGTGGTAACTGTTATGCGTTATCGGTGGCACGAAGAAGTAATGTATTTTCTAGAGGAAATCTTTAATTAAATAACTCCAGAGCCGTAGAGAGCTTGGCTCTGTCTCCTCGTTTTTCTCCTGCATTACAGGATCAAACCTCACCAAGGTACCGGCTACATTAAGCATCTAGATTTATCATTTCTATTTATTAAGCCACTTTACAATTGACATTTCTGAATGTTGAAAAGTCTTAGTGTTATTTCTAAAAGTCACAAAAAGCTGCTGTAGTTTTAAGGGTTCTGATTTACATTTGTTTGCATTTATATTAATCATTATATATTTACACGAAATAAATTAAAAATCGTACATAATAACAGCTAGATATTTACTGGAACAAATAGGTTAAAATACATTTTACACACACACACTTACGGTCAGCTTTTGTGTCCTGAAGACACAAAAGTGTGAAACATATCAAAAGAAGTTTCATCCTAAAGTCATTGATGAACAGAGCAGGCAGTACCAACAAACTCCAAACTCCTTCTGATTTACACTGAACACAGAACATAACCAAATAACTCTCAGTCTCCGCCTTCATTTATAAATCATCCAATCATATGACTGGGTTTCTCCACCACTGCAGTATCTAGGTAGATTTGGAACCGGAGTGTGTGACCGGGTCTCGGGTCTCCTGTTTATTATTTACAGGACTGTATTGGTAAGACATTTGCTTATCAAGTGGAAGGTCTTAGGTTCAAACCCAGGCCTTAACAAATCAGTTGTTTTTAAATTGTGGTAACGCTGAACTCTGGTGCTTTTTTGTTGACCTGACAGAATTTTAGAAAGAGATCACAACTCACTGGATCACAACTCACTCGGGATCGGGTGTCTTGGTAGTGTAGTGGTTAAGATATTCTCTTATCAATTGGTAGGTCTTAGGTTCAAGCCTGGAACATAACAGCACAGTTTTTTTTAAGTCTGTCTCAAAGCTAAACTCTAGCAGTTTTTTAAACCTTATTAAATAGGCACCTCCAGACAGCCTGTACCTGTTTTACTTAATTTTATTTTATTTTTTTAACCTTTTATTTCCTGGGGGTTTTTTTGTCTTTTGTTTTTTTCCCCTTATTAAATTATTTTTGTATTATGTCAATCCCTGTTTCTGTAAATGCTCGACAACATTGAAAATGAGGGTTGCCCTCAATGTATTTCCTAGCTTAAATAAAGGTTGATGATGATGATGATGATGATGATGATGATGAAAGCAGAGAGTCAAAACCTGGCCACAATTCTGTTGCTAACAGGTTTCTTGGTAGTGTCGTTGCTAAAACATGTGTTTAGCAAGAGGCAGGTATTAGGTTCAAGCCCAGTTGCTCTGGATAAATA
>JAUZSV010418468.1:0-10904 GCA_034780495.1 Parotocinclus cesarpintoi
CTTCTTCCATTTAAGGATTATGGAGGCCACTGTGCTCTTAGGAACCTTGAGTGCTGCAGAATTTTTTGTAACCTTGGACGGATCTGTACCTTGCCACAATTCAGTTTCTGAGCTCCTTGGGCAGTTCCTTCGACTTCATGATTCTCATTTGCATTGACATGCACTGTGAGCTGTGGGGTCTTATATATGCAGGTGTGTGTCTTTCCTAATCAAGTCCAATCAGTTTAATTTAACACAGCTAGACTCCAATGAAGGAGTAGAACCATCTCAAGAAGGATAAGAAGAAATGGACAGCTTGTGAGTTAAATATTAGTGGTCTGAATACTTATGACCATGTGATATTTCAATTTTTCTTTTTTTGAAAACATTTCCACAAATTTCGATGTCTGGTATTTTTCTGTCAAGATGGGATGCTGAGTGTACATTAATGATTAACAAAATTTACTTTTTTGATTTTAGCAAATGGCTGCAATGAAACAAATAGTGAAAATTTTAAAGGGGTCTGAATACTTTCCGTACCACTGTATACTGATTACTTTTGGAGTTAAACTATAAAAAAATTACAAATGAATTTTTTAAACCTAAGCATTCGTTTAAACACTTTTTCACCATCTGGACTCGATAAGTACCAGAATCTAAAAATAGTTGTAATCCGAATCGGATATGATAAAATGCAAAAGATACTAAACCCACCATTAAAAGTGCTTGCAATGGGTAAAACTGGACATTGGATCAATGGAATCCAATTTTCTTTTCCTTTATTTTTAGATAATTATGTGGAGAAATGACGACAACAGGATATGTTGCAGGAAGATTCAACCCAGTGGTGGGAGTGTGATAATCTGCTTGGAAACTATGGGTCCCTTCATGTAATGTTCATTTGACATGTAACATCTACCGAAACACTGTTACAGACCAGATGGATTTTTAATGATCAGTGTGTATTTAAACACAGATGGAAATAAATCAAATACATGTGTAAATTAATTCCAAAATAAGAAACACACATTTAATTTTACAAATAATGTAAGTACATTGGCTGCTTACCGAGAATGCGAAATATAAGATGAAGCTGATCCTCTACAGTAGAGCCAGGAAACAGAGGCCGTCCTGTGATCATCTCATAGAATATACAACCAACTCCCCTGCAGATGGAGAAAAAAGGATAAATTGTGAAAATGATACATTTTTTGTCTTGCACTCTTATGTATTTAAAAAAAATTTGAATAAGCATTGCACCGTTCTTGGTTTTAAATGGTTGTGTTCTTGGTTTTGGTCTTGGTTTTGGTTTAGGTGGTTCAGGAATCACCTGATGTACCTAACATCAGTACTTTTTATTTAACTTTTTATACCTCACCATGTCTAATGAGAATGTAACAAAAGACAAGGCTAAGACAAAACTAGGCTAACTTAAATACTGCATTAATAATAAAATAGATATAATTTGCAGACGTTTGTTGTTAGCCAGCATGAAGTGTGCTGCCTGTGCAAGCTGTATATTTAGCTAATTAACCTTCATTAATTTTCATAAGTTTTTAAGGGCACATAACTGTGTTTCTTACCACATGTCAATAGGAGTGGAGTACTCTGTTGATCCTAACAGCACATCAGGTGGTCTATACCAGAGTGTGACCACCTCATTAGAGTAAGTCTTTGTGGGCACAGATTTAGCTCGAGCCAGACCTGAAACACAGTGTGTAGATGAGGCATTTCTAGAAAATAAACAGTCAGGAGATGTCTGTAACATTTACATAACTATAGACACACTGATGGGAAAAAGATCTTGTCTCAGTGAGGTAGGACAAGGCTGTTATGAAAACATTATTACATCCAGATACACCACATACTATTTCGACTGATCAATGTATTTTTATTGCTAAGCCCTGACTTACTGCAGTGACACTGATGTTGTGGTGGTGTGTTATTGTGCAGTTTGCTGGTAGGAATGGATCAGACCCAGCAGTGAGCTGGAGTTTTTTGTTTTTTTAAACACTCACTGTGCACTCTATTGGACACACCATACCATGCTGCATAGTTTGTGTCAGTCATCCTCTAATCCTTCATCAGTGCTCACAGGATGATACCTTCAGGACGTTGGTGGCTGGACATTATTGGTTGCTGGACAATTTTCAGCCCAGCACTGACACGGAGGTATTTAAAATCTCCAGCAGCACTCCTGTGTCTGATCCACTCATACCACACAGAGTAAAACTACCGGTACTCACATCTGGTTCTGCACAACAATTCCTACAGGTTAATGGTGCTTGACATAGTACAACCCCAATACCAACGAAGTTGGGACATGGTGTAAAATATACATACACACAGAATATGATGATTTGCAAATCATTTTCAACCCATACTCAGTTAAATACACTACAGTTCAAACGGATAAACTTTATTGTTTTTTGCAAATATTGACTTCTTTTGAATTTGATTCTTGTAACAGTTGGGACAAGGGCATGTTTACATCACCTTTCCTTTTAACAACACTCAATAAGCGTTTGGGAACTGAAAACAGTAATTGTTGAATCTTTGAATAGATTTAATTCTTTCGCACAGTTTTACTACGAAACCACACTGTTGTAACGTGCAGAATGTGGATTAGCATCTTCTAGCTGAAATAAGCAAGTACGTCCCTGAAAAAGATGTTGCTCCAAAACCTGCATGTACATTTCAGTATTATTTGTGCCTTTACAGTTGTGCAAGTTACCCATGCAATGGGCACTAACACACCCCCATACCATCAGAGATGCTGGCTTTTGAATTTTGCGCTGACAACAATTTGGACAGTCCTTTTCCTCTTTGGCCTGGAGAACATGACATCCATGATTTCAAAAACTATTTAAAATGTGGACTCGTCAGACAACAGAACACTTTTCCACTTGGCGTTAGTCCTTCTCAGATGAGCTCTGGCCCAGAGAAGTCAACAGTGTTTCTGGTGTTGTTTATATATGGCTTTCACTTTGCATTGTAGAGTGTTGCACTTGTAGATGGAGCAACAAACTGTGTTCACTAATAATGGATGTCTGAAGTGTTCCTGAGCCCATGTAGTAATATGTGTTACAGAATGATATTAGTGTTTAATGATGTGCCACCTGAGCCATCAGCAGTCACGGGCATCCAATGTTGGTTTTCGGAATTACCGCTTATTTGCAGAGATTTCACCAGATTCTCTTAATCTTTTAATGATATTATGGATTGTATGTGATGAAATCCTTATATTCCTTGCAATCTGCTGGACTATTTGCTCATGCAGTTGTTCCCAAAGTGGTGAACAACGTCCCATCCTTGCTCTTGAAAAATTGAGTCAGGTGCTTTTTGGGACCGAACTGGGATGCTGGAGCTTTAATGCAACTGCGCTAATCAGCTACTACACTCTCCACTGTCTCCATAGGCTTGCTCAATTTGGAATTAGCCTTTTAAGATTGTAAAGCTGCTTTGAGACAATGCACCACTGTAAAAAGCGCTATATTCCTGAACTTGACTTGATAAGTTTCAGGCTTGTGATGGGCTGTATCCCATGATGATTTGGACCACTGCTCAAAGTCTTCTCCAGCATATCCCAAAGATACTCAATTGGGTTTCAGGTCTGGACTCTGTGGTGCCCAATCCATGTGTGAAAATTGTCTTATGTTCTCTGAACCCCTCTTTCACAAGTTGATGATTCCTGGTATTGTCATCTTGGAATAGCACTGCTTGTACCATACAGGCTTGTACTGTACACACATGATGGGAGCTTCACTTCAGCCTCTTCTCTTCTTACTATGATGCACCCATCACTCTGAAACATGGTAAATCTGGACTCATGAGACCATATGATCTTCTTCCATTGCTCCAGAGTCCAAACTTTATGCTCCGTAGCAAATCAAAGCCAATTTTGCCAGTTAGCCTCACTGACAAGGCTACGAAAGGACGTTTAGTCACAATCCCTTTAGTTCCCTACGCACTTTGCTTGTGTAAATGCCCGTTCTTTCACTATTGAACATATCCCTCAT
This sequence comes from Parotocinclus cesarpintoi, assembly GCA_034780495.1. NCBI lineage: Eukaryota > Metazoa > Chordata > Actinopteri > Siluriformes > Loricariidae > Parotocinclus > Parotocinclus cesarpintoi. The sequence goes on from JAUZSV010418468.1 coordinate 3,999, forward strand.
TTCTACTGTTGTTTTCTACAATATGATTTCAAATGTTTAAGTGACCCCGGTCATGGTCATTCAAGTTTTTCCCCCCAAACCTATTCCTTCCTTGATGATAATGATGATGTTTCCCCACTGCCCTTTCACTGTTTTATAATGGGTTGGACAGTTCTTAATCCAATTTGAGCAGTTTCAGAAATCTTAGATCTTTGCTTGATGAATGGCAATAATTTGACCCTTCTGAAACATTAACATCTTTTCAACAACCACATGATGCATCTTTTGACAAGTTTGTTTAACAAATGAGAAGCTACACATTGCATCAGTTTGGGTTAAATAGCTTGATGCCAGCTGAAACATAACCATACAGGCAGTAATTATCCATTGGGAGGCTCCAGGTTGGGACCTTTATGTGGTTAGGCAGTGTATGTCAAGTAGCAACTGAAGTTTAAGGAATGAATTTTATTGGTCTACAAATCAAATGACAGGAAATTCAAATATCTGCTGGTGGGGTCAGAGAAATAGCATTGCAGGCAATTAAACATGAGGCTAAGAATTTCCTTGCAAAATACAGAGCACCAAACTACACTCAGTTGACTGACATTAGCATACAGAACTGCAAACTATCCAATATCTCCAATTTTCTGCATAGCCACATTGATGTCTTCCCTGCTGATTGTGGCCCATTAGCAAACATGTTGAGAGCTTTCAACATAATATTACAAGAGAAATAATAGAGTGATAAAGAAAGATAATATTAAGAGAAAAATATGGTATCAGCACAACCATAATCCATCAATATGTATTTCAACACTGACATCAGCATCAGACAATACAAAAAACAAAATCAGCTACAAAACATTGTAAGTTGAATTAAACCAACAGTGTGCCAGCTTCATCATGTGACTAAAGATAATGCAATTAAATTAAATAAACTTATTTTAATGTTTCTCCAAATTCCAGCACAATAAAGAAAACCTAAAATCATGGAGTTCAGCTGGACTTCTATGATGATTGTTGATTTCCCATGAAAAACATTGCTGTCCAGTGTTACCTGTGAAATGCCAAAATGGCGACAGTACATAAAGTGGGGAAAATAAGTATTTGATACACTTACAAAAAATGGAAAGGTCTGTATTTTTTATCATAGGTACACTTCAACTATGAGAGACAAAACAATAAAAACAATCCAGAAAATCACATTGTATGATTTTTTAAAATAATTAATTTGCAGCGTATTGCATAAAATAAGTATTTGATACAATAGAAAAAGGTCAGACATTTGCTGTAGTTCCTGACCAAGTTTGCACACATTGCAGCACAGATTGTGGCCCACTCCTCCATATAGATGCTCTCCAGAATTTGCAGCTGTTGGAATGCCATTGGGTTTCAGCTACCAAAAGATTTTCTATTGGGTTCAGGTCTGGAGTTTGGCTAGGCCACATCAGTACCTTTAAATGCTTTTTATGGAGACACTCCTTAGTTGATCTGGCTGTGTGTTTCAGGTCATTATCATGCTGGACCCAGCCACGACACATCTTTAATGCTCTTACTGAGGGAACGAGGGTTTTGGCCAACATCTCACAATACATGACCCCCATCTATCCTCCCTTCAATGCAGTGCAGTCTTCCTGTCCCCTTTGCAGAAGAGCACCCGAAAGTATGAAGCTTCCACCCCCATTCTTCACGGTTGGGACGGTGTTCTTGGTGTTGTACTCATCCTTCTTCCTCCAAACATATTGATTGGAGTTCATACCAAAAAGCTCTGTTTGGGTTTTATCTGATCACATGTAGACATGTAGACCACATTCTCTCATGCCTCCTCTGGATCATCCAGATGGTCATTGCTAAACTTTAAACAGGCCTGTACATTTGCTGGCGTGAGCAGGGGGACCTTTCGGAGCATGGCATGGAGCTCCAGGTTGAGGAAGACTTGACAGTATTCTTGTGTTTCTTCCATTTTCTAATAATTGTGGCAACTATTATTGCATTCTCATCAAGGAGTTACCAATTGTACTATAGCCCATCCCTGCCTTGTGCAGGTGTACAATTTTGTACCTGGTGTCCTTAGACAGCTCTTTAAACAGGTGCAATTAATACAGGTATTAAGAGCAGAATAGGAGGCCTTCTTAAAGAAAAACTAACAGGCTGTGAGAGCCAGAATTGCTGCTGTTTTTTGTCAAATACTTATTTCATGTAATAAAAAGCAAATTAATTATTTTAAAATCACAAAATGTGATTTCCTGAATGTTTTATAGATTCTGTCTCTCACAGTTGAAGTGTACATACACTAAAATAAATTACAGATTTCTCCATTCTTTGTAGGTGGGAAAACATGCAAAATTGACAGTGTAGGAAAAACTTATTTTCCCCACTCTACATAAAGGTCCCTTTGTCCTTATGTTAAAAATTTTAAGGCTGGCAATAACACAATCTTACCTCACCAAGTTTGTCCAGTTTTATGTAGGTTTCCAGTTTCCCAAAGCCAATTTCAGACTGTGAGAGAGACAACGAGAATTTAATGACTATTGCTCATAGTATGTAATATACCCAACAGATACATGAAAGAATACACCAATTATTATCATTACTATTATTATCTGTCACACAGTTTCAACCATTAATAATTAGAGATCATTTAATTATTAGACAGATTAATATATCGCAGATGACAACACAATTTTTTTAAATAGCTAAAAGTTCTGCACTCATATCTCAAGAACTTTTTTAATTAAAATTATTTTTTTTAGAGATCAAGTAAAATTGAGAATAATCTAGTGTTTGTGTGAATAAAATTGTCTGAAAAATTGCTAATCAAGAATAAAGAATAAAAAGAATAAATAATTTGAATAAAATCGCATGTGCCACAACAATTATTGACACCCAGCATAATTTATACAACCCCTTTTATTATGTGTTCTTTACATCATTCTTCCCAATGTGTTGGCTGCCAAAAAGCTTATATTTTTTATTTAACTAACCATAGAAGATGAATCCAGTCAAAATTCCAACGTTGACATCTGATGGTAATTTTTCTCCAACAGTGATTTGCCTCTTTTACCATGAACATGTTCTCCCCGAATTTAGATACATTCTAACAAATCCAAATCCAAATCCAATTTGAATTTATAAACTGAGAAACGTAATATATACTTTATATATCATAGCACAGTCATTAAACATTAAACATATTTAAGCTGTGACCATGGCTTTTCTCACTACATTTCTCATCACAGAATCACTGCTAATGCATGACTCCCTACGCACTACAGTGGGCATGTGAGTAGTGTAGTGTATATTGTACCTTAAGCATGTTTAAAACTCTTACGTTAAACTACACTTGGGAAAATTCGTTAACATTAAGCTATTTTATAATAAAATAATGAATAACAGGATGCCTTTGGATTACTGCATAGTTTCAAGACACTATGATAAACTTCTGAACTTATGAAAAAAGCTGTCAGCAGACAAAAATGTCATGAAGCCACAAATAGAAAGACAAAGAAAAAAAACTGCATTCACATGTTATTTGTTCCCATAGGCCATGTTCTTGGTTTGATATGGGTAAATAATAATAATTAGTTCTTATTAATGATAACAACTGGGCAGAAGGAATTATTTGGAAGATTAATGTCAACTTCTTTTTGCAACAAACCACAGTTTACAACAAAATACAATCTATAACAAGAAAGCATATTTTATATGGCTAATGGTTTGGTCTGTAATAAAGGAGTTACCAGTGAAGCTCTCCGTAACCTCCGACTCAAGGGTTTATCGAAGGGTGGACTGTTCATAGCAAATTTTTCCAGGTATCCCTCTGGTAAACGAATGTCCACTGGCAGTGATAGACGCTTATTGATGTCCTACAGACGAAGAAAGTGCACATTTAAAACATTTTTAAAGGCTTTTCTCTGGCATGTCACACAGCTTCTTGCCTAATTGCAGATTTGCAGAACTGGTGACCACAAACATGCTATAGTGTTAGAAATGATTGACTCGCTTAACCAAAGTTATATTATTTTTCTAACAGTGAGTACAAACACTTTTAGGAACGCAACTGTCTGATTTATGCTGGTCAGCAAATGTTTTGTCTCATTTGTATCTTCTTTCTCATGTTGATGAATCACTTAAGGAATTTAGCTTCTGTCTCACCTTGTGTTTATAACTCTGGCAAACAGGAATCCTTGGCGACTGCCTAAAAGGTAATTAACAAAATTATGCTGTTTTTTATTCAGTCAGCTATAACAATTCTTTAATCAATGGAAAGTGATGCATTTGAATATTCTTGAGTCGCTGCTTAAAAATCATGTTGGTCATGTAAATGTGACCTCATGTGACCTTTCTGATACAGTTACAATAAGCAGACCATCCATAAATTAAATCAACTGGAGTTTAAGTGATGGTTAAGTGATGGCTTGCCGCTTACAGTTTACCGTTTCTGCTTGAATAACCCCAAGAAAATGACTTGTGCAACATAGATCCTACAAAAAACGGGTATTGGTAGTACTGTATTGGAGTATTGGTAAATAACTCCAAAATATTTTTTTTCTTATTTAGTTGTTAAGTCAACTGAAATTGTATTAGAGCTGAAAAACAACTATCCTTTGGTTTTTATTAATACATTGAGTAAAATGGTTTGTCATTGACCTGCATACATACAATTGATTCTAGCTATTATACTACCTTTGTACCCTTTATAACACAACTACAACATGGACACAATTTAACAACCCATATGCACTTACTTGTGAAATTCAATAATTAGTATTCTGGGGATTGAAATACACCAGGTTTTAAAAATTACAATAAATTAAAATGTCGTTGTCCCAAACAGCTGGTTGCCTTAACAGCCAATCAATCAATACTACAGATTTAAGAGCAGAGACAGGAGTTAAAAAACTGTGTCATTTTTGTGTAAGTGTTTGTAGCTACCTCACCAGCAGTGTTATTAACTAAACAACTTTGTTGCTGGATTGAGTAACTTTTCAGCCTCCTATTATTTTCAAAATAGTTTTAGCATCTCTGCTAAGAAATGGAGCAGTACATTCAGTCTGCATGGCACGCTGAACGCCATTTTGTGGAGTTCAGTACATGAATCAAGTATGTACATACAGTTGAAATATGTAAATAGATTTGTTCTAGCCAGGACAGGGAGTAAGAGAAAAGTAGCAAGATGTGATGGCCTGATACCATATGACACAAGACTGCATGTAAATATGTGTGATGTGAGGTGTGAAAAATGTGCCAGTTAGCACATTACATTTTCATCAACACTTTTCAAGCAGGCTTTAGCTTTTGCAACACTGCTTACTGGCTATGTGCTCGCTTTCTCATTAGCTCACGTTTAAATTAAAGATAATTCTCACGCGATGTCTTTCTAGACATTTTGTTACTTGCATTTGTGTGTATGACTTTCCACTATTCCTTTGTAAGAAGCTGTAAAAGATGTTTGTCCTATTGTAAGTAGTACTCATTTGTTTTTACCTAATTGCCTATATTCGCTCTATCCTATAACTTACCTTGATAGGGTAGTAACAGTACACTTTTTATTTTTTATAAATCCCTTCCGTAAATTAAAAATACAGTTGCATCTATAATGCATTTGCCTATAGTTTGCATCTTGTAAAAATACCCTTTATATTTACATTACAGTAGCCTACACAGATTATGGGTAATGCTCAGTCAACCTCCATTTATGTCACCAACGTTTTTCTTAGAAAAGTCATTAAATGATGCATACTTGTACATAGAGGGAGGTTCAACTGCATGCATGTTTGTGAGAGCCCATGACTCATGATGTTAAATGTCGATTACCTCATTGGCGATACGCCGTGAAGGGTTGTTGCGCATCCTGACTCTCACAGGACTCTGCACCTCATCAGATGAGGTGCCTGAAGCTTGATCACTCTCACCATCTGACCCCATCTTGACATTTTCATGCACTATCCCTGCAAAAACACACAAATACATATTTCAGGCATGTGCTATGGATGCATACTTGCATGTTCTTGGGTGAATATTCATATTAAAAAGGAATTAAAAAGGATTTTTATCCGTAAACATCCATCACATGGACATCACAAAATTCATCACATGAACAATTTAAAGTTTTTCCAGTTGAACTTTTTTCTAACAGAAATGTTTGCCCAGTTATCTGACATATAACTCTGTACTCGGTGTCTCGAAAGTGACCTTGTGCGAGTAAATGTGTATGTGCACAAAGCCGGCAATGGACTGATGTCCTGTCTAAAGTTGGTTTCCACCTGTGCTGCCCAGTCCTCAATGGCACTGAACTGGATTAAGCAGGTAGAAAAATGAATGAATGCATCAGGTTTTTTCATCTTCTAATCCACTACCTGAACCACTAGTTTATTATAAGGCAATCAAGGAAGCATGAAAGTAGCTGACATTCAGAAGAGTTTCTTACTTCTAACAACATCCTCTTCTTTTTTATTGTTCAGTTCTTTATAAGACAATGTTTGTTCGTTTTAGATCATAACACTGACTGCTATAATAAACTGTAAACATGCAAGCTCATGTACTCCTTTGTATGCATGATTAAGAGACCCTGCTTATAAGAGAGGGAAATCACTGCCCAATCAGCAAACAGCGGGTAGGCAACAAACCTAAATCAAAATTTCCATGTTGTTAAAGCCAAAAAGGGAATACAGTTGAATCCGGTTTATTGGACCACCGGTTAATGGGACCAGCCGCTTATTCGGACTAAATCCTATTATATACGTGTAATGTTATTCACTTAACCAAAGAATGTGAGAGAATAAGAATAAGAAAAATAAGCCACAAGTCGGCACCTAGCGATCATTGATTTATGGGAGGATTCCTGTGCTCTCCGGAAGAATTTATGCTTTTATCAAAGGTCAGGAAATCCAAAAAGTTGTGTTGACAAGAGCAAAACCAGCGGCA
>JAUZSV010418479.1:0-10903 GCA_034780495.1 Parotocinclus cesarpintoi
TGCTAGTGTCAATCTTAAGTCTTAGCTTTCATATGAAATCTGGTTGATTCCATGTGCAGGGAGACTGGTAATATGTATTTTGCTACCTTGTTGTTTTCAAGGTGCTGTGTCCCAACTTTATTTCACCTTCAAACAAAGAGATAAGGCAGGCAGAGAGTGGCAATAGTGAGATTGAGAAAGATACAGAGATTGGAGAACAAAATAACGTAGAGAAAGGAGGAGTTGGATGAACGGAAGGAGGAAGACGAGCAGGCCATGTCCTTTCTCAGTCATGCCCATTATCTATTCCTTGCCTAAATGATTCTCTGTCCTCTAATGCAAAAGGTCTTCAGGTGTCAGGCACTTTCAGGATGGCCCCCACTGTCGTTACAAACGTGGTTCGACCTATAGCCAGTACTCCTATTGCCATTGCTAGCAAGCCTGCAGAAGTAGGTGTGGCGCTTGGAATGACTACTTCTGATGGAAAGTCTAAGCTGATTAGTGTGGGTGGAGCAGCAGGGGGTGGGTACTTTTCTGCCTCCTCTCCCACACCTGTTGGACAAAATGGCCTTGTCACGGGTCTAGTACTTGGAGGATCGTTCCAAAACCCACCCACTGTTCAACTCATAACCCCACCACAGCCGTTGCAAGGCGCAACTCCTAGTGCCGGAGCAGCTAACAACAGTTCTGTGCCCTTCCCCATGCTTCAGCCTCAGTTTCTCCCAGCAGCTTCACTCACTCCCCCTAATAATGGAAAGCAAGTTACCCAGGTGCAGTATATCCTTCCAACACTGCCTGCAACAGCCAACCTAAACAGCCCCTCCCCACAACAAACGCAGCAGCCAACTGGAGTTCTTGCCTTGCCATCTGCCCAAACTACACATACATCCCTGGCTAATGGGATGCACCCAGGGACTGGACCAGGGATAAGATATGCCTCAGTGCCAGCAGTGGGGGGAGTCAGCCAAGGAGGAACAGGTGAGCTTGGGTTACTAATTGACTTAAAAGATGGTAAAAATTAGAATGGTTGAACTGCTGAATTGGGTTTTATGACAGTATTTGCTTTGCGCAATTATAAGTTTTATTTACGTACCCATTATGTGTGAAGGTTATAAAGCTATTAACAGAGCTGTCATACAACTTTTATCACAATTACAAATTTTTATCACATTAATCACAATTAATGTACTTTGCTTACACCTATTTGACAATAGATAATTTGTTTTTCTGTTAAATAGCGCCACTTAGACATATAGGTGGGCAAGTTGGACTGATTGAATGGACAATGAGTGTAGAAACAAGGTGACTGGACAGTGTAGTGCACTGCTGTTACATGTGGATTAAACAGGTTAATTCAGAATCTATATTTAATGGCCAATTATGCTTGCATATACAACGAACATGTGGTTACACTATCTCACGTCATAGCAGACAGATTTTTATAATACAAAATAAGTACAAGAGAAAACTTCTACCATGTACACACTCTGTCTTACACACAACCACAGCCTTATGATCAAGATAAACAAATTTCTGAATAAGAAGCAAAAACATTTTTATTACATATGCAGACATTGTTCAAACAGGCCTGCCATGCAAACCTGTGTGTATTATTATTTCATTTGATATACAAATGAGTTGCATTCAGATTCCTAGTCTTCAGTCTGCATGTCTCTCTGTCTTCACTGTATAGTTCAAGCACAGTCTCCAGTCTTACAAAACAAGATGTTGGTTCCTGTGACAGCAGTGAAACCAGGAACCGCTCCTCCACAGCCCATTTCCCTAGTGGCCCCACCCCTTCCTGTCCAAAACGGAGTACAACCAGGAAATAAGGTAGGAACCTTAGGCCAAAAAGCACATACATTTGGTTTACAAAATAGAGTAGAATACAGATGTCAAGGAGGTTATGAAATCTGTGTGTATTGTGTAACTATTTTAGCTCATTCAGATTGCACCAATGCCAGTGGTCCAAACGAATGTGCAGCCTACAGGATCAGTACATCCTGGAGCCTCTTTCCCAGTCTCTATGGCAACAGCAACCGTCATGGCTTCAGGTGCAACATCTCCGAAGACAGTGCTACTGACTCCATCTTCTACAAGGTAGAATCCTCCTCTGTCAGTCACTCTGTATTGCAGAAATCAAACTGTTCATTTACTACCTGCCTCACCGGGAGCCACCCACTTACTGCAGTGAATTGTCTCACCTGGACCAGACATTTGCACTCTCCAGTAATCGTTACAATTCAGCTGATGGAATTTATACCCCAAACGTTTTCTCTGACATACACCATTACTGATTTATACTTCTGTACTGTACTACTGTAGAGACATTGTTTTTTTGGAGAAAACTGCATAGGCAAAAGACACTTACACATAACACCTACAGGAGCTTTTATCTTAGGACATCCCATCCTACATCCATAAACATTCATATGGAATTGGTCTTCCTTTGCAGCTGGGAAGCTTGGGAAGGCTTTCTGCAAGACTTTGTAGTGTTTTGTTGGAATTTTTGCTCATTTAACCAGAAGTGCATTTGTGAAGTCAGATACTGATTAGAGGGCCTGTCATACAATCTCCTTTCTAGTTAATCCAAAAAGGGTTTAATGGGGTTAAAGGCAGGGCTCTGTGTAGGCCAGTCCAATTCTTCCACATCAAACTTACCCAACCAGGTCTTTTATAGACATTGATATGTGCACTGGAGAACAGTCATGCTGGAACAGACAAATGCACATTTATACTGCTTCCATACTGCTTCCATGTACTGAGTCCAGTCGTGACATGCTAACCACTCCATCCTAAGTATTATAGCATCCCTATAATGCTTAGCATTATGCTTGGTGATGCAAGGTTGCAAGGCTTATACACTATGTGCTTGATGAACCTGTATTGCAACTTCACACAGTCTGCCACTTTCACTGCTGAATATCTATGTGAGAAGAAATTTCACTTTTAGCAACACTGGCATATACCAATTCCTATACAAATGTTTGTAAAGACTGAATGGCTAGGTGCTTGGTTTTATACATTTGTGACAATGAGACTGAATGAAACACCTAGATTGAATGATTAAGATGTGTCCCTATTTTTCTGTCCACATAGGGTATATTCAGTCTTTCATACATTTTTCATACACATTCTAATCTTCTTATCCTAGTCAGATTTGCGGGAGAACCAGTGCCTAGCCGGCGACACAGGGTGGAAGGCAGGAACAATGTCACACAGGATGCAAATTTATTATAAGGCACATAAACTCACACATTCACAAACACCCATTAACCTAACATGCGGGTTTATGGAATGTGGAAGGCACTGGAGTAACTGGAGGAAACCCACGCAAGGACATGCAGACTCCACATAGGCAGAGCGCAGGTTCGGGATCAAGCTAGGGATCTGAGACCTGTAAGGCAGCAGTGCTAACCTGCAGTACCCCATATAGGGTATATGTGGATTAAAAAAGTTACATTGCATATGCTTGAGCATTAATTGCATTAATACGAGGTATAAAACCTTTAAAATGCGCAAACTAGTCTTATATACTGCCTCATTATCTCTGATAATTAACCATAATAAATCAATTTAAAGTACTTAAATAGTACAAACTCAAAATATGATGTGTCACACCAATTACTGACTGCGATATTAGAAAGAATTGTAGAGGGTAAGCCTTAAAATTAGTGGTGCACTGAAATATAAATTATTGTCAGAAATGTTGAACACACTGATTCAAAATCGAAATGAACGCATCTGTTTTGACCGCAAAGGACGCTTAAGGAAACGTTTCTAATAGCTTTTTTAATATTGTAACCATTACATTTATCTTTTTTATCATTCAGACTCACACTCACACTTCCCTTATCCTGACCTAATAAACCAGCTTGCAGAGAAGAAACTATTTAAGCACAGTGGGATTATCACTGATTTAATGTCACTGCCTCACTTCGACCTCACGCTTAGTTCTAGAATGTCTATAATTGGGAAACCCCTCCTGTTCAGTGTGAAACTGTTTGCACCTATAAATCTGAATTTTATATTGCTCATGTGGCAAATGTTAACAGTAGCCAAAAGTGGAAGAGTTAGTTCCTCTTAGCCTTCATTGGGTAATATACTTGTGTTTTCCTGATATAAGACTTTTGTCTGGACAGCTTTTTCATGTATTTTCCTTGTAATATTTCAAAAGAACATGCAGCCACTTTTTACAATGTTGCCATCTTTGACATTAACAGCATAAATACTGTGCCGGCATAACTTTTTGTCTCACAATCTGAAATAAAAATATATTATATATATTTATATATTTTTAAATATTGTTAGCATATTTATTTATAATTATCCCTTACAACAGTCTAGTAATGAGAATAACTCATTCTAAAACAGTTAGAATAAAATCTGGAATAACAGCATTGGAAAAGTGATCAGCCCCTCAGTTTAACATATTGTAGAACCACTTTTTGCTTTAATTACAACTATCAGTCTGGATACGTTTCCACAAGCTTTTCATATGTAGACTGGGAATATGTGCCCATTCTTTTTTGTAGAAGTGTTTGAGTTCATTATTAGTTCATTTGTGATGAGCAGCAATAAACTGCACTCTACATTTCGGTATCTAATTTACATTTGACTTTTGACTGCCTTATGATCTGCTTGTTGGTCTGGTCACTCAAGGGGGAGTTAGCCTTGGTCTTTCCAAGGTTTGTTCCTTATAACGTTTATTGAATTTACCTTGCCTTGCCTTGGCCTTAGATAATAAAAGATCATAGGAAATTGTATAGCTGCTTTGAGACAATGCTCTGTTGTAAATATTACTACAGAAAATAAATCTGAATCCCAAAAGCTGCTTGTTATGTATGAGATGAGTATGAGATATTTATGTGACAGTGCTAAATGTATTCAGAATGCAGTATTATTTAAGCCCCAAACTGGAATAAGTGCTGTGATTTCAAGTAACCATTTACAAGTTTGATAACATGCTGCAGCAACTACTGACATTTTCATTTTGTGTTCATCCGATTCTTTTGTGTTGTTCACCTACAGGATTACGTATGTTCAGTCATCGCCTGGTGTCGTTGCTCCTTTGTCACTGGCATCCACAACAACAGTCTCTTCCCCCCTGCAAGCTCCACCCTCTCATACTCCAGCATTTCTGTCATCTCCCATAGCAACACTTGGCTTCACTGCCATTGCACCTGCTTGTCCGACATTGGTGCATCCAATAGTAGCAGGTCAGTGGACTGACAGCAGATTTCATGTGTATGTTGTAAATAGGTTAGGTTTGATGTCACATTTTGCCAAATCTTTCATTTCAGTAACAGAAACATCAGGATAACATAATGATTACATTAAATATGCATTTGCATTTAGCAAACTATTGTTTTGGACATTGTTAATTGGAACAGCAGTAATCTAGACAAAGTCTAAGCATCACACTTTTAAATGTTAGTGATATTATTGTGAACAGTGGGAATCAGTGTAATGGATATACAGCACCTGTCCTAAAAAGGTCACCACCTGAATTTAACTAAACAAATAGGTAAGAGCCTACCATTTGATAATTACTGCATGGGGTTTCATATAGCAACAAGTTAATAAAACCTAACTGATGCAGTGAGTAAGTTCTCATTTGTTAAACAACCTTCGGAAGACACATCCTGTGGTCATGGAAAAGATGTTAATTTGTTTCCGAATGGTCAAATTATTGGCATGCAGAGAAAGCATCTAAGGAGATTGCTGAAACTACTACAGTGAGGTTAAGAACTGTCCACCACATAATTACAAATTGGAGGGACAGTGGGGAAACATCTTCAAGGAAGGCATGTGGTCGAAGAAAAATCTTAAACGATTGTGTCCAGCGATCAATTAAATATTCAGTGAAGTCAAATTGTAGAACAACTACAGTAGAGCAGTAGGGATATGTTTAAAAGTGAAAGAAAGATCATTTCCACACCTATAGTGCAAAGGAAACTTCGATTGGGACTAACAGAAAACCACTTGCCAGTGAGGCTAACTAGCAAAAAACAGCCTCAGTTTGCTCAGAAGCATACCAATTGGACTCTGGAGCTGTGGAAGAAGGCCATGTGGTCTGATGAGTGATACACCCATCGTGCCTAGTACCTACTACTACAAGCATGTGGGGGCAATGCTATGATCTGGGGTTGCTGCAGTTGGTCAGATCTGGGCTTTGCAACGTTACGTGCCCAGGTCAGGTGAATATACCTCATATCTGAATATACTGAATATTCCAAGATGACAATGGCAGGATTCTTCAGGCTGAGTTGTGAAAGAGTTTCAGGGACCATGAGACTTTCACAAATGGATTTTCCAGCCCTGAAGCCCTTTGAGAATTTATGGGATGTGGTGGAGAACACTTTTCACAGTGGTCCAAATCTCCCATCATCAATACAAGATCTTGGGGAAAAATGTTTGCAACTCTAGACAGAGATAAAGGCTGCACAAGCTTATGGCAATGATGCCACAGTGAATGCATGCCATAATCAAAGCAAAAGGCAGTCCACAAAATATTGAGTGTATAGTGTATGACCGTTTCTTGGCCAGACAGTGTATATTGTATACCACAATTATACTGTATTTTCACATCTTGTGTTGCCCAAATATACGCCACACATACGCCATAAATTTTTATATATTTATACGATTATGTTTTTTTTCCAGATAATATATAATATATAATCTATTTATCCAGAAAATTTTTTAATTACTTGTGTAATTCACATATATATTTTAATATGTTTGCACTGGCGCAACACAAAAAAAGTCTGACTCTGATCTAATTCCACACAAGGCCAAGAAAGTGAACTCATTTAGACAATCATTCAGACAATGACATACTCAGAACTGACAATTTTGCACCTTGATTTTGCAGTTTAATGCGTATATGCTTTCATAAGCTTTCGTACTTATTATCTGTACCTAGTTTGAAAAAGACATTATCACTGATTAGCAGAATACATCCTCACCAGAATATCTCTGTCACAGGCCAGCCCCCCCTCCTGGCTCAGGTTCCATCTCCCAACTGTTCATCCCAGTCATCAGCTGCAGGGTCCAATCGCCGGCTAGTCACTGCCATTTACCCTGCCCCCAGTGTCACCTTGGCGACAGGAGTGGTTTCCATGACAACTGTTTCTCAAAGCGTGGCTAGTTCTGAGTCAATTCTGACATCCCCCTCATCACCTAATATGAAGACATACCTTGCAGTAAATGTGCATCATCCAGAGTCATCATCAGACGTTACTCTGAAGCTGGAAGGCCCTAAAGGACCAGAGGCAGGGACAAAAAGAGAAGCAAACACAATGAGTCAGTCGGAAGAATCAGCAAAGTGCAGTCCGACCCCACACTTACATGGAGGTAAATATTAGGTGGAGTGACGCATTGATTTGCACTTTTACACCATCATATGAGCTAAATATGAGTACTAATATTTGAAGTATATGACTTACAAAGTCTCATGATACTGACTCATTGCCAATTAAATGACTCACATAAAACATTGAGGAGCACCTCAGCGAACATCTTGCAACAACATGCAAGTTACAGCTGGCAAGTTATCCTCTGGAAATGCCAAAAATGTAAACATTCAAATAGAGAGAAATAAACAAATACACAATGTAGTTTTTTATCAACGCCATTATTTGAATCCGTTTTGTTTCTACATTTGTACGAATCATACTGTTATGCATGCTTAAATAATTGTGATCACCTTCACAGGAAATGGTCCAGGATCCCCCAAACTCCACTCTGGCCTTCAGATGGTTCAAACTGAGCATGCTCCAGAAGAACAAGAAGGGGAGGTGCAATATGGACAGAAAGAGAGTAAATTGGAAGATGAGAGTGAAAGAGATGGCAGAGGATTTTGCACTTCTTGGCCAGAGACTGCAAAGAGGGAGAAGGGACTAGAAAGAGCCCAAAAAGGAGTGGTCTCCAATAACAACAAGCAGGAACACTGTAGTGAGGTAAGCAGGTCATAATAAATCTAATAATGATTCATGCCTGCGTACGTCTTTTATTGGGCACAATTGCAACGTATAATACGGTATTTTAGTGTAATTTATTTATTTTCATCTAGCCTATTCAGTGCATATGAAGTGTTGAAGCCAAATAAATTAGAGTCAATACATGGTTTGGAAACTTTCCTAATCATTAATAAATTATTTGAAATGGATCTGTATCAATATTAGACAGTGTGGTGGCTTGGTGGGTAGCCATGTTACCCTCCAGAGAGAAAATCCTGGGTCCAATCCCAGGTGGAGTGGTTTGGTCCTTTTTTGTTTGGAGTCTGCAGGTGTCCATGTGGGTTTACTCTGGGTACTCCAGTTTCCTCCCACAGTCTAAAAAAATGCAGTTAATTCAGCTCCAAAGTGTCCCTTGTGTGTGAGTATGCCCTACGTTGGATTGCCACCCTGTCTAGGGTTGTTCCTGCCTTATGTCCTGTGCTGTCGGCTGGGCAGTGGCTTTCTTGTGTCCCTGATTAGGATTAAATGCATCGAGGCTCTAAATTAATTCATAATATATCTTGATGGAATATCTTTATAGATTTATTTAATTTCGTTGTATATAATGCTCCGATGTTCATGTTTATGATTTTATTTAATTGCAGACAGTATGAATGAAAGATATTACATGTTTTTTCCTGGTCAACTTTTTTTCATTGATTAATGTGTCCATTCCTGCATTGAACATATTCATTTCTGCATTGAACATATTCATTTCTGCATAGAAGGCCTGCAACACAGTCCAAGAACAGTGACGGGGTGATTTAGAGCTAGTAATGAGGTACAAAACTAAATAATTATGTAATTTCAAAAAAGTGATATGAGCAAGTGATTTTCTACAAATGCAGTATACATGAAAGGCTGCGACTTTATGGAACAGAGATGGTCAGATGATCTCTAGTTTGCCAACCAAATAGTTAAAATTGCAGAAATGTTTAAAAATACTGTTTTTGAAATATTGAAAATATTTATATTTTCTCACTGTACAATGCACAATATCATTACATGCTTCAGTGAATATGGAGGAATTTCAGTGCACAAAAGGGCAAGGGCATGAACCTAAGCTGAACGCATGTGATCCCCAATGTCTCAGATGCATTGCATTAAGCTAACCACAACGGAAATGGCAAAATTTTGGCAAAACTGCAAACACAACAAGACAGAGTTACATTTACAAATGTCACTATGCATGTTCCTGTGAAAAAGAAGCCTAATGCTAATGTCCAGTAGCACCATATCTGGGACGGACCATCACAGAGTGGAAATGTGCATTGTTGTCCGACAAATCAATATTCCAGATCTTGTTTTTGGAAGATATAAACACCATGTGCTCCAGACCAAAGACCAACATGTTTAAGCTGAAACACTTAATCGCTTGGTATCCTATAATGTCTTTTCAGTGTTGGGAGAAGGAATGGAAACATTACATAGTGGTAAATGCTTTACCGTCCCTGAACTTTTTTGGCAATGAGTAGCCTGAAATATAGGAATAAATGTTTATTAATAAATGAAATGAAGTTGACATAAATAAAAAAAACATAAAATATATTGGGTTCATACTGTCAGCAAAAAACATTTCTATGTATTTGGGGTTATTTTATTGTTTTGTTTTCAGTATGTTTTTCACATCTGTCGTGTGTTTTTCATGTCTTTTTCAATTTTTTTATATTTCCCTTACTCTTTCACAGATTGGACGGAGGGATGTGTCTGGTTTGGACTTGCTTCCACCACCACCACAAATGGACACTCCACCAACTAAAAAGACCAAAACCCGCCCTCCACCACTCAAGAGCACCACTGAACCTGTCAACAAGTGAGTGACAGAAAAAAACAAGTGTGAAACAACATAAAAAAAATGAATATTAAAAGTATAGGAAAACACAGATATTTACATAATCATTGATAAGCACTTCAAAAAATGTCCAATGTTGGGCAATAGTTTAAGGATAATTTATAATTTCTGAAAATTTTAACAAGCATGGGGGCCAAATCCATCTAATTCAGATTGGTATTAACAGGCCCAAAGTGTGCCCAGAACACATTCTATAACACTGTGCCCAGAATATACAATAACACTACCTTTACAAGCTGGACTTTTGACTTATGGGAGATTGGTTTCATGGATTCAGCTGTTTACATCACATTTCTGACTCCATCAGAAGAAATAGAGCAGAATCAAGATTTATCAGGCTAGGCAATGTTATTCTAGACTTCAGTTGTCCTCAAGACAAAGCAAAGAGCTAATAGTGGACTGCAGAATCCACGTGTAGACAGCTTCAAGTAACTTGGACTCCATATATCAAAGGACCTGCCATGGTCATGCCACACCAGCGTACTGGCAAGGAACTGACCAGTTAGTCATTATAACACCATTTCAGGTACTTTAAACTGCCCTCCCAGGTGTTACGGAACTTCTATACCTGCACCATCTAAAGCATTTTAACAGGTAATATAACTGTCTGGTTTGGTAACAGCACCCTCAGGACAGACAGGCTTTCTAGAGGGTGGTGTATTCAACTGAGCGCATCTTTTGGACCAAACTTTCTGACCTGCAGTCCATATACAGGACACTGTGCTTCTTAAAGGCCAGAAAGATATTAAAAGACACTAGTCACCAAAATAAAAAGCCTGTGTTTTAAAAACTGAGAGAATGAGAAAGACATTTTTGGGCAAGATATTCAGAATGAATGGTAGCAGCAACCAGGTCTACCTATATTAATTATGTATTTATGTGTGTGTGTATATATATATATATATATATTCTCATTTTTGTGAGCAGTGTAGTTACATATATACAGTAATATGTGTATATACAGGGTGAGTCAAAAGTCACAGGGACACCCTTTTATTTGGGAAACAAAGGTAAAAATGACATCTGAATACGCCAGCAAGTAATGGGTGAGGGGGTCTATCTCGGAAAC
>JAUZSV010418490.1:0-10902 GCA_034780495.1 Parotocinclus cesarpintoi
CCGGGTGCAAGGGCAGGAACAACTCTAGACGGGGCGCCAATCCATTGTAGGGTGTGCACACAAACACACACACACTCTAAGGACCACTTCTGAGGCAACTTTACACGTCTTTGAACTGTGGGAAGAAACCGGAGTGCCCAAAGTAAACCCATGCCGACTCCGCATAGAAAGCACCCGCTCCACCTGGGGATTGAACCCACAGCGGTGCTACCCACCAAGCCACAGTACTTCCTCTCATGAAGGTGAACCTTATTCTCAAGGGTACTAAATGCCACAAATGTAAAAATAAATAAATAAATGGAATTGTCATCGAGTTTGCTAACTAGCGAATAGCTTGCTAAATAAAAACCCAATATGAACCTAGCACAGTACATAAGGCTAGCCTTTACAACCTCCTGATAACGTTTTGCACACAAATTATACCATACAAATTCTCCTGTCGACCATGAACACGTAATCCAAAATTCACTCAAGCCAATAAATGCTTAAGAACAATTCCTCAAAGAGGAAAGAGTTTCAGAAAGTGAAAAGTATGTTAAGAGTCACTCAAATCTTACATAAAATCATAGATCTGGCATTTCCACACTGGCTACTATTTAGAAACTAAGATAAAGTTCTGTCAGACAAAGAAACATCATTTAGATCAATTTGTGATCAATCCTAGCAGGTTTAACGTGCAGTAAGCACAATGATAATATATCTTTAACTCATAAATAAGCTGTCCGAATTCAAACTGAACTGAGTAGAAATAGCAAAAACACTGTCGTGGTAGTAATTTGTTGTACTAGATATGCTACTCTTTAGTATTATATACACCACTCACAAAATTAGGAGATATTCCAAATGGAAATGACCAGAGCAGTATAATACTCATGATATACTGCTCAGTATTTAAGCCTCGTGTAAGTTCATATTCACAGATCGGAGTATTTTTTTAACCAGGGAACAGATGTTCAAGGACCAGATTGGTCACTTATATAGACCCTAAGGGTTTAAAATTGATTTGACTCCCTTTCGGTCCAAGCAACCATGAGTTTGTGAAAGGCACTAATTTTAATAAAACGATAGATTAATAGGTAAAGCAGCAGCTCAAGAGGCACTCTTTTCATAAACCACATGACATTACATAAAACCTCAAGGTCTGAGGACAACGTGCGGATCTGACCAGAGGTAAAACAAAATATTTGAATTAAGATTTGACCTTCTATTGACTATAGTTTTTAGGTTTAACTTTTGTTTTACCTAATAAAATAATTAAAGAAGCAAATTGTAATATCTCTTAGCTAATTAACTTGAGGTGCACTTAGAAAACATTCTAGACGTGTTAAAATCTAAGCATCATACACATTGTACAAAACATCAAAATGTTTTGTTGTTGTTATGAACAGTTAAGTAGGTGGCTAACTATGATACTTAAACGTTAAAAAACTTTTTTTGTCGGTTTGTTTTACATGGAGTGAATAATCGATAAATATTGTGGTGCCTTAATTTCAAGATGACTAAAAATATAGTGACGGTGTCTACACAATTCTGCTCCATGATTTCTTCTAATAATGAATTATATTTTATTGTGTGACATATTTCAATTTAATATATGACCACTTTATTAGGTACACCTTAGGTACAGATTGCACCCAATTTTGCCTTCAGAGCAGCTTTACATTGAATTTTTTAGGTGCTGGGAACATTCCTGAAGAGATTTTGGTCCATATTGGCAGCATTGCATCACACAGTTGCTGCCGCTTTATCAACTACATATTCTTAATGGAATCTTCCATAATACTACATCTTAAAGGTGCTCTGTTGGGCTGAGATCTTGGTACTGTGGATGCCATTTGAGAACAGTGAACTCACTGCCATGTCCAAGAAACCATTTTTTTTTTTTTTTGTATTATTTAACATGGCTATCAGCATCAGTGGCCATTTCAGCAACACACACATGGTTACATTTATACACAACGTCATCTCAAGACCTTATATATATGCACTCAAGTCACTGCCAATTTTGAGTAATCAATTAACCTAACCCACACTCTTCTCAGGACTGCACAACTGGAAGAAACTGTAGTAACCCCACATAGACACAAGGAGGACATGCAGACACCACACAGAAACCAGTTTGCTAATTTGGGCCTTGTGACATGGCACATAATGCTGCTGGGAGTAACCATAAGTGGAACTGGTCATAAAGGGATGAAATGGTAAGCAATAATTTTTAGGTAGGCTGTAGTGTTTAAACAATGCTCAGTTCGTAATACATTTATGTCATTTGCCACATTTTATGTTGTTTATGCCAAATTGTGACCCTACCATCCATGCCACAGCATTTATACCATTTATGAGCCCATTTAAATTTTATTCTCAGTTGCCTGTTCTTAACTGACAGCAGTTACACTTTGTGTGATCTGCTGACATTCGAGTTCAGAGATGCTCCTTGCCTTTCTATTAGCTCGAATCAGTCTGTCCATTTTCCACTGACCTCAGCAATTAACAATGCATTTGCCCAGAGAACTGGCGCACACTTGATATTTTCTCTCTTTTTTGGACCATTATCCATACTCCCCCATTCACTTAAACAGCCTTTCTCCCTTATTCTGAAGTGCAGTTTGGGCTTCAGTCATCTTGATCACGTCTATGCGCCTAAATTAGATATTTGCAATAACCAAGTTAAACAGGTGTACCTAATAACATGACCAGGGTGTATTTCCACCTATAAACTATAGTAAAAACAAAAACCTTTTTTTTTCCCCTGGTTGGGGATTAGACAAAATGATGTTTATCATGTGATGTAAGTTTGTCCAAACAAAAATGTCAATCTAGCTAAAGTGTTCAGTTAAATAAAAGGTAATAAGTTGGAGCAGAGAAATCAAACTGTGCTAAATTAAGAATTTAATGTGTGCAAGTCATTTTGTCAGGTAGTTTCTAGGGGATTCATATGTTCACATTCCATTATCTGCAGCAGAATTAGGATATATGCATTTCCCAATATTTCACAATTAATATTTTTGTTCCATATACAAAGGTAATATCAGAATAAATAATTAATTTAATCTCAAGCAAACAGAAAACTTTTTTTCTTACAACCCTAGTACATCACTAGCTGGATGTAAACAAATAATTGTATCTAATTTATACTTTTTTTAATGAGCTTAAAGGTTTGTTCCTATCCATAGCCTGATCAGGCTTATTGGAGAGTCAGGAGTTATTAGGTGATTAATTGGATGCATACAGAAATGGCAAAAACAGCAGTCAATAACAGAGCTTTAAATAAATTTTTGTTGTTGATCCAGTAGCCTGGCTACCTGCGTTTCAAATAAGGTCAATAATTCCTATGAGAGTCCAGACCTAGATACAGCTGACTGCCAGGGCTGTATGTAATGACTGGCCAGCAAATTGGCAGTGCACACCTGAGGGCAATCCAAATTTTCCAGAACGCTAAATGTGCTTAAACAAGACATTTTTAATGATATCTCATTTTTGTTTTACACCATTTTTCACTGCTGATGCAATTTTGAGTAAGGCCCTACCCCTAAATATATATAACATTTACAAAATATTACTACTATATATTTACCGTCATGTCATCAAACTATATTAGTAGGAAGAGGCCACAAAACTACAATAAATTTAAGCTTTACAGCAAAGAAGATCACTACAATGTTAAGTTTGACGAGGCAAAAGGACTTCTAGTCTGACCTACAACTAGTAAGAATATGCCTTGACTTCACAAATAGCAGATTTTTATTTTTCTCAAACGTATATTTACAGCACAGTAGATTTATGCAAGTAGATCAGACCTTGAAAAACATATGCAAAATAAATGAAAGCAGTCTCTCATGCAGATGAAATGACTCAGACACACCATGGTTGAGAAATTGAGCACTCTCCCATGGAGTTTTTCCAAACATTTTATTGAAATCAGTACAAGTGAAGAATCTTCAGGGACTAGGAAAGCACGGCACGTCGACTCTGGCTCCAGGACAAAAACAACTTCGCTTCTTCCGTTTCTTCTGTCATTGTAGAAAACCGACGGTTGTTCGTTTACCATCCTTACAGCCCTTCCCGCACCCACCAAACAAACTACATAAGGCATTCTTTGCTTTCGACTGCATTTTCGGGTCGCCGTGAAATATGCTCACAAAAGTTTACTGTTCTAAGCGATGCACTAAAACGGTGACAAACACGTAGCTAACGGAATTGCAATCAATTTGGTTTAACACTGTATTATAAGTATTATCTCTTTTCTAGCCAGAGTTCTATGAAACACATCTATGAATGAACATTCTGTTTTAGTTCATGTACATATGGTACATGAAGACTAATGTTGAGCTGTACAGAAAAAAAGAAAGAAAAAAAACATCACCACAACAGATGCTTAATTTCAGGCATTGTCAATGAACGTTTAAAGGTTTAGACCAGCATTGTAAATTTTTCTGCCTCGTTCCAGAGGGGACAGTGTGCAGACTCTCATTCCATTTGAAAAATCAGGAATCAGGTGTGACTGAAACAGAAACTTGGGAGTCACACTGGCCCTTTGTGCCAAGGATTTAAGCACAGTTTAGAGTTCCCCGCCACACGTTAATATTACTATGTTAACGAGCTAATGAGCTGAATCAGCTGTTTGTGTGCAGGAAAAAGTACCAAACTGTACAAAACTAGCCCTCCGTGTAGAGAGCTGTGCATCTCTGGTTTAGACAAACAGATGTTCAGACCCAG
Source organism: Parotocinclus cesarpintoi (assembly GCA_034780495.1). NCBI lineage: Eukaryota > Metazoa > Chordata > Actinopteri > Siluriformes > Loricariidae > Parotocinclus > Parotocinclus cesarpintoi. Next base: position 4,717 of record JAUZSV010418490.1, read on the forward strand.
ACAAACGAGAAACTTGCACACGCATACACTCACAGGTTTGAAGGGATGGAGCGATAGAACCTAAGCAAATTTTGAAAGTTGGCTTATAATTGCCTTATAAATTTTATGCCAAAAAAATACAATCAAATAAAAGGATAACCACCTCATCTTCTCTTTATCTTGAAATTTCACGGCTGCACCGTCTGCTCGATCCGTCGTCCTGCCGGCATTCCTCTTCAGTCCTCTACTCCAGCCATCTTTAACTCCTCTCGCCGTTTTGTCTCGCGTTAGACCAAGAGTCAACCACTCCACTTTACACCCCATATAAGAGTCGGAAGCTTTTAAATCCTATCCCAAGTTCAACACCAATGTCGGCTCTTCAAGTTGCCCAAGACCACCGTGCGCCGTTTCATGTGCTCACGTCAGTCAGTGTAAATTTGTGGTGCAATCTAGTGAGGTTTATTGGACAAGTCCAACATGAGAACAGAATTGCTTGGTGATAAGCAAGATGTTTCCTCCAGCTACAAGCTCGTTATTCTAGCAGAAGGATATGCCAAGTTCATGGGTTCAGTATCGTGGTGGAAGGAATGGTCTTTTAGGGGGGTAAAACGGGCCTGCAGGCCTAGGAGCACCTCCAAAAGGAGGACCTGGCCGCTTGCCCCGCTGAAACGATGGATCTCTGGGATGTGGCATATATGGTGGAGGTGGACGACGAAGAGGTCTTTGTGGAGAGAAGTGACCAGGGCGCAGAGCAGGATAGCTCTGAGGGGGAGGATGCCTGTGCTCGAGATGAGGAGGCACTCTATGTTCTGGGTGGAGTGGCAGTAAAGGTCTCTCTTCAGCATAAAATGTGTGGGTGCGCTCAATATCGTGTGCAGGTGGATGAGGGGGGCTACGAGAGGGCACGTTGCATTGTTGCTCCAGATATGGTTCTTCTGGTGGAGCTTGCAGCCGATTAGGAGGCTCAGAGAATCCTCTAGCCCTAGGAGGTTCAGTGAATCCTCTTCCAGCTGAGGTAGGACCAGGATGGAAGGGGGGCATACCAGGGTGGCGCTGACGCAGTACAGGGACTCTGGGTCGAGGGTTATAATTCATAGGGCCATTATGTGGGGCCGGGAGGCCAGGTCGAGGTGTAACACCTCTATGTTGAGGCCCAGGCACATTCAGATGGGGAGGGAAACTGTCTTTTGTCTGATTCTGACGAGAGAGACGTTCGTCATAATCATATTTTGCACCATTTCCCGGGACATACGTGGAAACATCACCAGCCCGCAACTTGTCAACGGAATCCGGCAGCTCGGCGGAATCTTTGATTCCACCTGCCACTGGAGGGACAAAGTCCTGAGGAGGAGGTGGGAGCTGAGGGATAGGTGGAGGGGGTGGGAGGGGAGAATTAAAAAAATGAGGTGGGTTAAGCTCACATCTAGGGTCTTGGGAGCGTTGATGGTTTCCTCGATACACTTCAGACCTGACATTCGAATGTTGCTCTTGACCATCTCCATAGGTATTATTATACCAGCCATCATTTCCCAGGGGACCAGTGTCTACTCCTTTATTGGCAGAGTATGGTGCCTGAGCAATTGGCGTCACAGTGTCAGCGGTTTCAGTTGACGGCTGTTTGTTGCTTGCCAGCGATGGTAACACATTTTCAATGTGCTGGCGATGTTCCATTTCTATAAGAGGTGGCACAGAGCCTTGGAAGTCCTGTTTCACTGTAAAGTCCTTTTGATAGCGTTCTCCTCCACTTTGTGACCCAGCTTCATACTGTAAGCCATGCCTGTTTTGTTCATGCCAGGATGTATTAGCATAAGAGGGCACGGCAGGGGGCGCAGAACTGTTGGATCCTCCTTGATGCAAGATGGGTTGAACTACAGGATCATCCATAACCTCATCTTGAGTCGGTGTAGCACCGGACTCATCCCTCACAGGAGTCCCACCCGGGTTTTCTGTACATGCCGAGGGACTATTAACGGCCTTAGACCATGAAAGAACAGACGGAAAACCCAAATTAAAGCCTCTTAGCCCAGGATTCCCTTGCAGGAAACTATCAATTTTGGAATCCAACGTAGAGATGACAGCGTTGATAGGCTCCTTTGCTTTCTCTACTTCTTGCTGATCCATGGTCGGAAGCATGCTGGGAGATTGAGAAGATTGGAGGTCCACAGTCTCTTGAGGATTGAAGTCTCCGGAGAGCATGGGAGCAAATGGCACTGGAGTGGTCTTGGGCGAGGGATGGGCATATGGTGTAAAAGTGGGGTCTGGGGATGGGTTTACATCTGTGCCTGAAGGAGTTGAGGTTGTTCCAGTTTGATTGTTTCTAAAGGAAGACAGTCCTGAGAAAGAAATGGAAAACGTAATTAAGGGGGTACATAAAGAGTTGGAGTCAATATGTTTGCAGAGAGTCTGGCTTACCAGCGATGAACTAGCCCAACAGTAAATAATAGTATTTGGGTCGATACTGGCCTGAAACGCTAGATCGAGGGTGAGTATCGGATATCAGACACAATAAGGAGGTATATGGAAAACCCTTTGTGTTATAAAAAGTCATATTCAGCAGTTGAAAAAGATGACAAATTCAGAAGATGAAAAACTAGCATGAAACTGAGCACAAAAATGGTTTATATTTTAATGCAAAATTCAGACAATGTATGTAAGAAGGTTTTGGAGATGTACTTTTTATTATGTTTTGTATGTGCATGTGTTAAGGCGCCAGCACCTTTTTTGGCAGAGACCACAAACGTAAATATTAAGGAAAAACTGAGAAATAGGTTAAGCAGATTAGTCAACACTCACCGATCACACTTGTTTCTTCGCTCATTGTTAATTTAGTCAGATCCATTGCGTTTCTCTGAATACTTTGTTTGTTCCCCTTTACTCTGTTACATAATACGACCAACAGGACCATCACAGATCAGGTGGTGGATCATTATCAGCACTGCAGTGCCACTTATGTGGTGGTGGGGTGTTAGTGTGTGTTGGGCTGGTATGAATGGATCAGACAAGAGAGCTGCTGAATTTGTAAACACCCGTGTCAATAAAAAAAAGCAGTGCACCAGCCAAAAACGTTATTCCTTAATAGAGAACAATAAGCATAATTCTAGATTTATTTTCGAGACAGTGTCTAAACAAGCTAAAATATCAACTATTCCAATATACCACCCAACTCACAGCGATGAGTTTTCAAAATTCTTGACAAGACAGAACATATACAACTTTAAAGTCAGAGTCACTTGTTAAGTATCATTTCAACTTGAGCAGCATAGCTAAAAATAGGTAAGCATAGGTAATAGTGGCTTATCCAACATAGTAATCAAACTAAATTCATTTAATACAATTTCTCAAAATAAACTAACTGCACTGATTAAACTATTAAAGTCATCGTAATGTATACTAGACTCTGTCCCAAATTATTTACTTAAAGATTTACGCCCAAACATTGTAGAGCCCTTACTTATTGTAATAAATGTCTTCCTTAGCCTTAAATACGTAGACTAACAGTTTAAAGTGCTGTGGTTAGACCTTGGTGCTGTGGGTTTAGACCCAACCATAGTACTAAAACTGCATTAAATAAAGTAGTTTTATTAGTAGATTTATTATTTTTTGATACTGTTGATTAGAACCTTTTACTAGATAGACTAGAAAATATAGTAGGTGTTAAAGGATTAATGCACTAAATGTAAAGAAAATATGAATTCTATAAAACCCAAAAGGTTTTCCAATAAGAGTTATATGCCAATAATAATGAATAATTTCAAAAAAACTCCAGCAAAAGAAAAATCAGTTCAAGGTCGCGTGTGAGATGCAGGTTATGGTGAACGAGAGAGAAAAAGAAGCATGCATTCAGAAGAAGCAAGGAAGCTTTTCTGTGCTGGTATTTTTGCCTCCCTCATACTCTTAAGACACTGCATGATCCCAAACGTCTATGCTTTTGTTTCAGCTCTCTGGCACAGCCTGACATCAACTTTTTTTTGGTTGGAAATCTAAGTGTAAAGTGTAACGCTTTGTTTTATGAAAATAAACACCTAGTTTTATGAAAAATATTACCTGAGACAAATGGTAAGTTACAATTAGGAATATTTGTGTATTCAACTTAAGAACCAAACTTATCGAGTGATAAATTATTAATGTAATTATTGGTCAAAGGCATAATGCTAAAGTCGTGAGCAGTCACCTCACAGATCCAAAAACTAGTTCAACCAATGTCTGGGATATTGACTAATTAGAACGCACACTCGCACACAGTTTATAACCCTGCCCTCCTGCAACCCCAAATTGGACTAAGCAGGTGGAAAATGTGAACAACTGAGTAAGGTCTTAACTCAAGACCAATTTAAGCCATGCGTACTTTACGTCGTTTACTAAATATATTTGTCTCCGTTTCTTACCCTGGAAGCCAGAACCTTGAGTCTGCGTTTTGGACAGGACACTGAGCAGTGTGCTGGGGTTGATGTCCACCTGGGATAGTATGCTGGAGAGCGAACTGGATGTTGGAACAGAGGGTGAGGCCGAAACTGGAGGGCTCTTCACAGATGTACTTGGTGTTGAAACTTGTGTCATAGTGGTAGTAGTAGTAGCAGTAGCAGTAGTAGTAGTAGTAGTATCAGCAGCAGCAGTAGTAGTAACAGCAGCAGCAAACGGGCGGGATGCTGGACTTACTCCAGAAGCTGGGAGAGTAAAAGACATGGTCAAATAAACAAACATTCCCTATGACGGGACATGCTATGTAATATATTCAATGTTTATTAAACCTTTATTGTGCGATTTACACGTATAGCGAACGTACAAACAAGAACTACTGTTGCTTACAAACTTTGCTCATTAAAGAATAAATTTGCAACCAAGTTTTTCGACACTACAAGACAATGTATAGGTACTCAGCATGCGAAGCATAATACTGTAAAATCAAGTTCTTACTAAATTCCAGTCAACGTTTGAAGAACTTATCATAGCTGTGGCTAAGTAGCGACTTGTGGCTACTTTTTTGTAGTAAATGAAAATGTTAGGCAAAGACCTGTAGGTAGAGGGCTGGGGAGAAACTCAGGAGCATTGTAGTGATGCCAGAGACGAAGAGTTTCTTTGGTAACCACATGATTCACGTTCTTTGGTCCGATTAAGCAGAATTTTGGTCCAAATAAGCGAATAACATTACATGTATAAAATAGGATTTAATTCGGTATTTTGGATTTGGTCCAAATAAGTGGCTGGTCCCATTAACCGGTGGTCCAATTAACCAAAATCGACCGTATAACATAATACTGCCTACAATACAATGTGATATAATAGATCACTGAGTCTTAGGTTCTAGTTCCAATGGTGCCATCTGGATGAAATTCACTTTCTGCAACATGGTGCAGACCAGCTACTTCAAATTATGCCAATAGTAAAATTGTTCAGGAACAGTTTGATCAATATGTCAAAGAGTTTAAGGTATTGACTTGGCAAATTCAGCATCCATGGGATGTGCCGAACGATAAGGGTGATCTATGGAGGCTCACCCTAGAGCTTCCAGAATACGATTTTTTTATGTTTTGTTTACGTCTTGGGTTGGTTTATTTAACATTGCGTTCGGCATTGATGACTATTTACAACAGACACAAGATTACATTGACACACAAGGTTACAGCCTTTTATTGATACTGTTTTTGTGCCAAATCATGATTACGATCACCTGCTTGAAATCACACCATTTTTTAGATGTTTCATCACTAGTCTACATTGCCCCTGGCCCAACGGTTTTTGGACTGTGTTGCTGGCCTGAAGAATGTATGTTTATTAAGAAATGGAATTAAGTTGACCACACAAAACATAAAATATCTGTGGTTTGTTGTCTTGTCTTTTGTTTGTTTGTTTGTTTTAAGATATTATTGTTCATAACATCTCAACTGTTTTTGCATTTATATCAGTGTAAGAATTTGATTGAAAACCTGAGTTTTTTAACACATTTGGCTGATGGTGCATAGGGTTGGCATTCATTGAAATATGAACGGTGTGTTTTGTGTTTATATTCATGCATATGTTAATTACAGTATATATAAATACCATGTATATACAAGGCATTCATCGCTTAACGTCCATGATATGCTTTATGTTGTTCCAACATCATGTTATATACTTACTTAGCAAACCTATATAGAATTTTGTAGAGCTTCGGTATTCACTAAATCACCTATGTGTGCCATCCCTAGCCCTGGCTTTGAAGCTATTTCG